>JAMKCH010006961.1:0-31498 GCA_023653785.1 Ophioderma brevispina
CCACTTCAATGTTTGGTTTTTGGAGAAGGCCCAGCTGACAGAAGGAACAGGTTAAGACATTTGATTGCCGAGGTTGGGAGCAGAATGTAAAACAAGAAAACAATAGAGAAGAAAACAAAAGCATGCCGTAGGCCTTAGATATAAACTTTAGCAATTCTAGATAGATTACTTATAAATTAGTGGAAATCCTTATAATGCAATGCAACTTATGCCAAAAGATAATGTAACAGTTTGTTTAGATGAAGAGCCTATCATTCTGGTAGTGATAGAGGGCATTTCCAAAAGAGTCTGCAGATTCCATAGATGCCAGTTTTTCCCGTTTTTCCCGGAAATCCGGGTTTTTTAACAACCCCAAAAAACTGTCGCGGTTTTTTCCGTTTTTGTTTTTGTTAGTACAATTTCCAAAAACCCGGTTTTCCGGTCGTCGGGAAGGCCAAAAGAAATAAATGAAGTGGATTCCAGCGACGAGCAAATTTCGTGTCAATATAATGCTTCCCTCCGGCAACTCGAAATTTTCACGTGTCCGTTGGGTTCCGACTCGAACGACACACCGTACCATTCTACAAGGAAATCTTATACTGTACCGTAAGCGATCACCGACAGGCTCCGTGTAAGGAGTTGATCAGCTAGCGCGCGATGATTGTTAGGCTGGTGTGCCGTATACTTCGGGAAGGAAAAAAAAAAAAAAAAAAAATGGAAAATTTTAAATTTGTTGAACTGGCTGATTATTTACAAGCGATAGATGAAAGCTAAAGAATAAATGGAACTTGTCATGGTTGGAAGAGAAAAGAGACAACGAAGATTTTTTTATCAGAGTACATGAGAAATTGAACAAGCTGGCTGGTGCACACTGCCAGTTTTTCACGGTCACTGCACATGCTGAATGGATGACCGTAACATGATCACCGATCATGATGGTGTAGAAACGCGCGAATTATGGATCTCGGGGAAGAAAAAGCGATCAAAGAATCAAATGGTCACCTCAAAATAAAGATGTACATAAAAAACAGGGAGGGCCTTTGAAGAGTTACCAGCTGTTTTTCAAGCCGCTGTTGTGAGGATTTAACAGAACAATCAGCTGACAAGGCTAGGTAGGCATGTCAACTTGTAAGTCCGCCCATCATGTCAGCATGTTGATCATTCTTGACTCTTGATTATCATGACATCTGATTTGAAAGTGAACATGAAATTGTCACAGATCAATTTTCAATGAAAACTTACCATTCTGTTTTGAAATATCATTATTTTTTCAAAGAAATTTGTACTCCAGATTGACTTCTATGTGATTTAAAATGCTAAAAGCCAGGAGCTCCGGGGCGCTGCCCCCTGCCCCCCATGGACCCCGCCAGGGCCTAGGCGGCCCCCCTGACCCCCGGCCAATTTTCAGGGTTTTATTCAATCAGGTGCTGGCATCTCTGAGATTCTACCAAATTTATTAGAATTAGGCAGAATAGAAGGTTGCCGTCATAGCCACAAGAGCATATTTTGTCAATTGTTCTTGTCAATTTCCAATTTTAAATCTTCAAGACTAAACATGGATGTTTTTACTGGGCTGATAGGTAAAAACTCAGTGTCTAATGACTCTCCGTCTGATTCTTATAAGACGTGTTGTCCAGTTGATAGAACTCCGACTCATGTGTGTGTACCTAAGTACGCACTTAAAGTGCAGGGACACTAATACGTTACAGAACTTACGCGTTGGCAGAGCTGGATCAAGTTGGCCGTAGACGCAACCTGGTCTATGAGAAAATGAATTGATCTGGCATCCGAATGGATTCTGCTCTGCCATGCGATTGC
This sequence comes from Ophioderma brevispina, assembly GCA_023653785.1. Taxonomy (NCBI): domain Eukaryota; kingdom Metazoa; phylum Echinodermata; class Ophiuroidea; order Amphilepidida; family Ophiodermatidae; genus Ophioderma; species Ophioderma brevispina. Next base: position 1,798 of record JAMKCH010006961.1, read on the forward strand.
CCACGGTTGTACTCTAGTTGAAGCAGGGTTGTAGCTAGTACATTTTGTCTCGCCTGAACTTTGGTCGGCAGAGACTGAGTAATCATTTTCTGTCCTGTCTGTCTGTCTGTCTGTCTGTCTGTCATGCTGACTGTGTGCCTGACGGCCCGTGTTGCACGGGCTGTGTACGATTTTCTGGAGTTCCGTAGGCCTATGATGATTAAACTTGGTGGAAACAAGCGGGTCCACGAGTTCTCGACCGGATTAGATTTTGGGCGTAAAATATGCCAATTAAGTATCTAATTTGCATAATTAACGAAAATTTTCCCGCAAGGCTTGGTACAAGTTTTCTGGAGTTCCCGAAGGCGTATGATATGTAACTTGGTGGGGATGGGATCGGGCTGGAGAGTTTCTCGAACTGAGGATTTTCGGGCCGTATTTTCGGGCAAATTAAGTATTGCCACTGAGCTAATTAATATGCCAAAAAACAGCATAATTGGCTATAATTGAAACGGTACATTGGATACTGAAAATTCCTTCACTGCATGAAAGCCTATCATGGTGCGCATCTTTTTTCAATTTGAACGTGTGTGATACATGCGGCTTAGGTATGGCAATAAGCTAAATTAAAATGCGTAATTACTGTATCTCTGAAACCGTACATCGGATAGGCAAAATTCCTTCCCTGCCATGAAAGATACTATGCCATGCATCTTTGGGTGAAGCAATAATGGGCAAAGTGCATGTGGGCCGATTAAAGGGGCATTTTTTGATACAATTGATCTAATTAAATATGCATATTGCTGTATCACTGAAGTTGTACATTGGATATGCAAAATTCCTTCGCTACATGAGACTTCTATGCAGTACATCTTTTGTATGAATCACATTGCGGTCAAGGCAAGTGATCAATTAAGGGGCATTGTTTGATGCAATTGATCTAATTAAATATGCGTAATTGCTGTCCCCTTAAATGGTACATTGGATATGCAAAATTCCTTCGCTACATGAGACTCTATATGGTAACATCTTTTGTGTGAATCAGCAATTGTGGTCAAAATGCATGTCAGCCACTTAAACGGGCATTCTTTGATTATTTTAAAATTGCAACTAGCAAATGCTTGGTCCCTTTCAACCAAATTTTCTCAGTTTGTCAATGGTCAGTGTGAAATATCTGCACCTTCAAAAAGAATTTTGATTCAGGAGTTTGTTTCCTTACAAATTAAGGTTTGCATGTGTTTAATTTGGGCATATATGCTTTTTGTGATTTGGTGGTTTACAAAACAGTTGTACAACAGACGACTTATCAAAAGGGGAGTAACCACAACAAATGTATTACACATCAATCTATCTATATCAGTGCCATGTTTTCATTGAAATGATTTTTCTAGTTCTGGTTGTTCAGTTTTTTGGGTTGCCACCCTGTTTACATTCTTGGAAAAAGTGGAAATATACGCAAAATTGTGCATTTCATCACCGCTTTCTGACCCCTTAGTCGATCAAATTTAAAATGTGGTCACATGAATTTTTTACAAAAATAGTGTCCACAATTGGAATAATTTCATATTGTTACTAAATTTAGTGGAATTTTAAGGGATTTTTGCATGACTTTTTCATGATTAATATCTCACAATGAAAATGTTTTGACCCTGGGTGGTTATCAAATGAAAGAGCAGGAAATACGAATGATAAATGTCAAACCCGGTGTGCTACACCTAACATCTCTTGGTTATGATATGTTGGGGACATTCAAGATTAATATCCCAAACGGAAGATGTGTGACCTCTATGGTGGGGATCAAATGAAAGATTGATGAGTATAGAATACTATAATGCAAACTCGGGGGTGCTACTCCTAAACTTCTCTTACTTGTGCTCATGTGGGTGAGACTTTTCAAGATTAAATCTCCACAACTGAAAATGTTGTGACCCCTAGGGTGGTGTCAAATAAAGAGGGAAGGTATAGAATACTATCAATGCAAACCCGGGGGTACTACTTCTAAACATCTTAGTTATTCTCTTGTTGAGGGCTTCTCATGATTAATATCTCCACAATGGAAAATGTTGTTACCCCTGGGATGTTGTCAAATGAAGGGCAGGAAGTAAAGTACTATAAATGCAAAACAGGGTGCTACTCCTAACATCTCTGACTTATGCTCGTTGGGAAGGAATTTCAACTTTGCAAATTCATATCTCCACAATGTAAAATGTTGTGACCCCTAGGGTGGTGTCAAATTAAAAATTTAAATTCCAATTTCTTAACTAGTTAAGAAATTGGAGTTCTATCTGCTTGCACAACTTTTTGTGGGACACCTTGAACTCGCACAGTTGCACTCTGGTGTGCTTCTTTTTGTCTTACATTAAGCGCGAAAGCAGGCGAGACTTGTGGTTTCGAGAAACCGCCTTGTTAGTGTGGGTGTATTTGATGAAAATTTGACATTTTTATATGTTATTCCTACAAGTGTCATATTTGCATAAAATGATTAAAATTGTGTCATTTTTTTGCTCTTTTAAAAAGCAGGTATATCCCAGTGCGTGGGAAAGACCTATGCCACGCGCGTGGAATAACTCCTCCGTCGGAGTTCTTCCACGCACGTGGTAAAACTCCTACCGCGGAGGTATGCCACACGAGGAAGAACTCCATCGTCGGTATTTTCCCACCCAGTGCGTGGCAAAACACGGAGGTCGGAGTTTTTTCCACGGAGTGCTTGGCAATCCTCTAAGGGGCCGGTGTTTTCGTTCCAACGCATGCGTGGCAAACACCGGGGTCGGAGTTCTTCCACGCGTGTTTTGCCACCTTGCGTGGCAAAAAACTGGGGTCGGTGATTAACCCGCGCGCGCGGAAGAAACCGCGTCGATTTTTCCCCCACGTAGTGCGTGGCAAACAACCGGTTTTACCGGTATTCCGAATATGAACTTTGGAGTATTACAAAAAAAATCTGTTCTTGGTGTTTCTCCGCACTACTGGAATGACTCCGAAGTCGTTTTATTTGCCACCGCTCGTGGTAAAACTCCAAATATGAAATTCACTTGATGTTTGTTTTATTATTATAATGATGATGGATGAATGATTATTATAATGATTTATATAAGTCATGTCGGGGATAAGGTGAAACCTGGAATCCGATTCTTAAGTACAACCCTCTTTTCCGAGTACTTTTCTGACAATAGCCTCTTAGTTCCTCAGAGTGCCATTATCATGTAACAGACAAGTAATGTAAGTCAAAACCTACTCGTTTTAAATCTAACATCACTGGCAATTGAGTTCAAATCGTATGAGTCCATTCCGCAATGGTCCATGCAACTCAAGACTCTATCCTCCAATCACTACATGTGGGAAACACCGCGCCTTAGAGAATCGCCACTACTACGTTGGAAAAGTCTCCGACCCTCGGTGTTTGCCACGCCCTGCGTGGGAAAACCCGCTCCTTATAGAATTCTCACGCGCTACGTGGAGAACCCACCGTGGTGTTTTTTGGCCACGTACGCGTGGCAAAACACGCTCTTTAGGAATCCCCACCCTCCGTGAATAACTCCACCGGTGGTGTTTTTGCCACGCACTGCCGTGGGAAACTCCGACGGTGGAGTTCTTCCACGCGCGTGGCATAGGTCTTCCCCACGCCCGGGTATATAGCCCTTTTAAACTTGCTCTCTAGACGTTTACAGTGTGCCACTAGGTGACAGTGGCTGTAAGGACAGTGGTCTTATATACCCAAGTCATTAACCTTTTGGCACAAATGTAAGTTCTCGGTATTTTCTCAAATCTTTCCATCCTAAAAGGCATCTGACAGGCATGTTGCTACACTCATGAACCATCTGTTTAACACCAGGAAGCAAGGTGTAATCATCTTTTGGACAGAGTGCTTGATTGATGTATGATTTATGCATTGTAAAAAATGGGGATTTTTTTAGTGTTTGTTGATAAGAAATTGTTCTTATTTTATCTTTCCATTTGTCCATCGTAGGATGAGAATACAACCTGGTATCATGACGGCCCACAGATCTTAAAAGAGCTAGGGTTTGGTATAGCAGATTACATCATTACCAAGGTAAGATAAAGTCTAAAAGCCACAATTCCTTATTTGTTTATTAATCAAAAAGAGTCAACTAGAACAAAATGACTCAATTTCAAAGTTGAGATGAATCAGATTTTTTCGTTTTGATGCATAAATATTTATATAGTAATAACAGTGCCATAGGATACTGTGTTTCACAAAAATTCTGGATCTAGAATTTTGTAACAAGTTGTGGTTTTCTATGACTTTGATTTGAGCTTAGCTATTTCACACAGGGATAGTATATACAGGAATTAACGTATTGCAAAATACTGATGTGTTTGAACATTGAGGCACCCTTCCTCGAAAATCTCCGAGTCAGGCCTTTAATACGTGGATCCCTGGGTTTTCCTACCGGAAATCATTTTTGTAAACCGAAATTCCATCCCACATGCACCAACTATGTACGAGTAGATATGCGTCACTCCATGCATGTCGCGGTTAGTGCGCCTCCTTTAAACCACGCGCAGATTTTGTGGCGCAAAAATTACAAGGCAATCAAAGAGTACTCGTTCCTGGTAAAATTTATGTACAGCAAATGGTTTTTGCACAGCTACACAAAAAGCCACGTATGACACAAAAATCATAGAATATATATGCGCTATTTATTTTATCTACTTGTACATCATTGGTGCAATTGTGGGATAGTAATTTCGATAAAAAATATTTCCCGGTAGAAACCCATGTCCACATTTCTCTAATGTTTACTTGGATTTTGTAAATTGTACGTTTTTTTTTTTTTTTTTTTTTTTTAAATATTGAAAATGCAAGATTCTTGTAATGCATTTCAATCAGACTTGCTAGAAATGCAATTGTCCTTGTTACCAATATATATATTCTTGTCCATTTTAAGTACGATTCTACCATGTTTCTTTCATTTAGCGCATAGAAAAGGTTAGAAGCAGCTAGACGGGCTAAAATGATTCCTGAATCACGAGGAATGCCAAGAGCAAGAATTAAACAGCCACATGCGGGTGAGAACATTGAAATAGAATATTTTCGTTTGATCCTTGGATCACATTTATGATCCCTTAAAAGATTTAATATATCAATCTTTGATGATGGTGCTTTTGTTCGACACAGAATTAAACCTGACAAAGAGTTTATGTTTGTTCAACGGACTTGTCTTTTCTCACTCTCAATGAGTTGCGTTTTCCCCCAGTTTTTCCCTCCTGTTATAATCACTCAGTAATTTGTTTTCATGTATTCTGCCTACTAATAGTCAGAGACGAATTAGGCGCCTAACTGCACATACCGTAAGGTATGTCAACGAGCAAGACGTGGACTTTTGAAAGTATAAAAAGAGTTTAGGGGGGGGCAGGTTCGAACAAATATGATTTTCATGTTAGAAATTCTCAAATTAAATTTGACTTTTTTCCTCGCAGACTAATCTTCGTATAAGTACACTTTCTGCTTTGACTGTTCACATATCATGGAGACATTTTGTTTTTTTTTGCCTGTCAAATTCATCAGACCCGCAAGTGGTCACCTTATTCTAATAAGGGAATCGGATAAGATTGTACAAGACCAAAAGTGTGTTTTAGTGGTTTTTGCTCCTGAGGAAGAAATAAGTTTGTAGAACCTGGACAGCTACATTAATTTTTTCAAGGCTATTTTGTGTTCAATCTAGTTTAGCTAGGTTTGACTAAAACTTGTGCAGGCATGGTGATATTAACATTAAAAAAAAAAAAAAACAAAAAAAAAAAAAAAAGAAATACAAATACACTGTTGCTGCTTTCATTTCACTGCAAGCGAGTGCTCTAATTCAGGTGTAATGGTTCAGTGTATTTAACACTTTGTAAATATCTGGATCTGAGATAGAACAATTATATCTAAAAAATCTTACAATTTTGAAATTGATGTACAAACTTAATTCTCATAATATGTTGATGTTATTTCCTATTTCAGTCATTAACTGCTATTGGAAGCCAGATAGGAGACACCAGACCTATATCATATTGTCAGTTAGTCCCGACTCAAAAATGTTAGCAACTGCATCATGGTATGTTTTGTTAGAGAGATGTTGTGTTTATTTATACCTTGAAAAGTCATTAGTTTTATTCATGCATGTTTTGTACTTGAAATATTTCACATTTTTTGACAATCCTGCCATGCTCTTGATTGCTGATAGCCTTTGTCCCCAGAACCCCAGATTTTATCGGAAGTGGTCAAAAATTTTGATATCACAACACCGCTACTATATTTTCTCATTACCCTGTAAAATCTTGGGCTAAAGAATGTTTGGTTTGGAAGTTATGAGCAAAAATGCACTCCATTTTGGTTGACCAATATTAATTTACACAGTACTCTCTGGGATTACAAATCATGTTTTTTTGCTCTCACATCAAAATGGATTGAAAGATTGACTCAACTTTACAAATGGGGTTTTTGGGGTGCAGGCCATTCAAGCTGATAACTTTATATACTTAAGCAGGCCATCCCCCCCTGGCAAGGAAATGTGGGGTCTAATCAAGCCTTTTGGCATCGTTCCAAGCTCCAAACCTGCCGAAATGCAGTCAACAACCTGAAGCATTGAAAACCACATCTTAAGTCCCCCACAGCATGTCTTGTTTAGCAACCTTTTTACCAAAATAAAAACATCTTTAATCCTGAAGCACAAAGGAAGGTGGGTGCGTAATATTTAGCGTTATGCTGATGGTAAATGCACTTATGTTTTGCACAGTGCTACTTCTTCTTCTTCTTGCGTATAGTAGCAGCTAATATGGTTTTCAAGCATTGGAGCCACTCACCATTGATTGTTTTGGGGTTTGAGAATGTGTCCACCGTGGACGAAAGGTAGGGCACTCATAGAATGTGATCCGCAGTCCGACTGTGATGGAGAACCACATTGGCATGCTGGCGATGGCTGCAGCCCCATCGGTGCATTTGCTATTGAAGCGACCGACTCCTGTGCGTATCCAGTTTAAGGTGACCCCTTCCTTGCATGGAGATTGCTGCCAGTGGTATTCGTCTTAGGTTTAATTGTAATAGAGAGTTGATCTAGTTTTGGAGTTTTGTCAGGCAGATTCCAGTCTGTAAGATGTTGAATGGGGAAATGGAGAGTTTAGCAGCTTATGTCGGCCAAAAGGGTCGGAGAGAGCGCAGTCTCTGTCTACCGAGGTGGTGTGATTCTTTGACAGTGTTATGAAGCAGGTGCTTGGTGTCCAGCAGGGCCTGATTCACTAGTTTGTTGACTGCGGTGTTCTCTCCGAAGTACTGCAGGTGCAAGGCCTGAAAGCAATGGTTAGAATTCAGGTGAAGTAGGACGGAGGCAGCCAGTGTTGGTTCTCAAGGTCTCGTGAGTACTGTGTCCAGCTTCTTTGTGTGAGAGTTATTGCACAACCCATTGCTCGGGCGGATAATTCAAGCAGGGCTGTAGACCACGAGCCAAAGGCAGTGTGCGTAGGGTCGTTGGGCTGGCACCCTTAAGATCCAGCAAGTCGGCACAGGAGGTTTATTCCTCGAAGATTACCTTGGCGCATACTGAATCGAGGTGCTGCCGGTAAGTGAGGATGCAGGTCGCTTCACTCCAAGTAGGTTTGGTGTGGGATTGGATGCCAGAGGCGCTCCATGAGGTTGATTTGAAGCTGGCGATGAGCCTCTTTGTGTTGAGGTGGAAGGCAGTAGTAGCAGTGGTCTGGCTTCGCTCAGCTTCAGTCTCCAGGTCTTGAGATAGGATGCTGCAAGTAGGGCCATTCTGTAGTAAAGTGTGCTTTCTACTTCTGTCCAGTGATGTTATGAGTGGAGGGGGCAAGATCGTCGGCGCGCGTAGCACTATTGTCTAGATAGTGTTTGAGGTAAATCGCTGTTATACAAGTTGAACAGCATTATGATGCAGTACAGATCCTTGTGGTACACGTTGCGTCAGACGACGCAGACGACACTCTGCCCATCACTGGTCTTGAGAATAAAGCTACGGTTTGCAAGCAACTGTTACATATGAATTGTACAATTAAGGTGACGATCCGGGATGGTCCTGAGAAGCTTGAGTGTCAGGCCGGTGCCACACGGTTGTGTACGCTGCAGTATGTTGCAGTAAGGTCCACCAGGATGACGCCTGCCTTAAGGAGCTTTTCAAAGCTTTACTCAATATCATTTGTGAGTTTTACGATATGGTGGACAGTGCTACGGCCAACGGCGAAAATCCGGCCTGTTAGTCCGGCAGTGATGGGGGTTCGACGCCGGGCTCCAAGCCGGGCCAGGATCATATCTCAAGAACGAGTTTGAAGGAGACATACCGTAGTGATATTGGGCGGTCGTTCTTAGGGTTGTCGACAGGATTGGGGAGTGGAGTGAGATGATTGTAGTAGCTCTCCTCCAGATATTGGGTAAGGAACTGGTTGGTAAGGCAACATTGTGTTAGAATCCTGGGAGCCATATAAGAAATCGTGGGCCACATTGCAACAGGACTCTGTTGGTATGTTGTCAGGGCCCTGGCCTTTCACTTCTTTAGTTGGCTGATAGCAGAGGTGGTAGGTTAAGCTCATCTAGTGGAGAAGGATGGTGGTGAAAATTGACCCGTCCACGCCGGGGCGCTCAACGAGTGGTTGATCTTTTTTGACAGACTGAGTGTGATCCTTATCAATGTTCTTAAACTGGACCATTTTTGAGGAGTTGCTCAGCAATTGAGTTGGCAGATACGACATTTCGATGGTTTGGATATTCTGCCGGTGAGGCGGTATAGTCTTCCAGGCCTTCCTGCTGGAGGGGTGAGGTGAAGTCGATTCCCTTGACCGTCTCATCCCAGCGCTCACTACATTTCCTGTCCAAGCAGTTTGTCGGATCTGAAGCCCTGGATGAAGCTTCTTCCTGGGTTCAGAAATTTCAGGAAAGGGAAATCATTGTAAAGAGAGTACCGATTCTCATCCCAGGATGGATGTAACTGCGACGGCAGCCACGGGGATGGTCTTCTTGCTATATCAATAAAGAGTTGACAAAGTGACATGTGTAGAATTGGCCAGTTTGGAGGTTGGCATCGTGTCGGGAGGTGGGGGGCACTTCTGAATCACAGGTTTTTGAACTGGTACCCAGTCTGCCTGGCGGACGTTCAACTTTCACGGGCGTTGTTGGTACAGTTAGCAAGGCCTCCTGAGCGATCAGTGATTGTCTATGTTGGGATTTCGGAAAGCGGTCGAGAAACAGTACGGTGGATGGAGATGGGTCCATGTTTGCAAAAGCAAAGGGCAGGGTTTGTAGACGTATTCCACATTCCAGAGTTGAAGTCACGGTCTGGTGCTTGGGGTCGTGCAAAAGTTGTACGCCGGATTTTGAGGCCCCCAGTCCTCTAGGGTCGCTCCATCAGGTTGGTTTTCCTCTAACCCCAGGTAATGCTATGACTGTAAAGGCGCCGGCATAATGCCAGGGTGCACCATAGGTTGGTAGAGAGTCTGCACATTGAAGCCGATGGTTAGGTGGCTTGGAGACATTGGTGACATAAACACCTGCAATTTGGGTGGTTGCCCATTCAAGGGGGAGTCTGCAGGTGAGGTTGCAAGTTGTTTCCATTGGGCTGATTTGCTAGCAAAGGTGGCATCCCTTGAGTAGCGCAATCATCAAGGTGTGTAGCAAGACTAGGTTGTAGCCAACACAATTTCAACAGAACCAATGGACCACACTGTACCAATTAGCAAGTAGTGTCCATCTTGAGGAGAATCGCAACTGTGTCCCTAACGTTAAGTCTACGTGTGTGTGAGGTGTTCGATGATGTTTATCGTTGCCCTAGTGAGACCTTCACGTTTAGTTGGAGCACTGATATGCCATCTGTGCTTGACATCTGGTGATGCCTGCCTGATAGCACGTGTGCCATACTGGCCTCAGATGGTGTCCTCTACGGAGCATGATTAAAACACATTGAGATAAAAGAAAAGACAACAGTGAATTAAAAAAACAGGAATTAATTAAAAGACAACAGATGTTAGCGTAGCCTCAGTTGATGATCATTCGCCTGAAAAGATCAGATACCGGGGTTCACCACCAGAAGATGGTTTGATAATCTTGATAATCAGTGCTACTGTGTGCATATGTGTACAATGTGTCAGCACAGTTAAGTCTTTGTATCTTTTAAGGGCAAGCAAGTTTTTATTTATTTTGTAAAACAAACTCATGACTAATCTTAGCACTGTGTGGTGGTAAATAATTATATATTTTTTTATTTATTTAGGAGTGCCTTATTCAAGTTCTGGTCTGTACCAGAATTGAACCCAATAAGAACATTAAGAGGTAAGACCTAGGGTTTCTAGTAAGCTGAAATGAAACAAAACAAACCTTGGTAAAATAGTTTACCCTCAAAAGAAAATTTAAACATGTAAACCCAAGATTCATCTCAAACCTTATCGACAAATTATCTTCATGTCATTGATTTTCTGTCTGCATGATGACATGTGGAACTATACTCTTTATCCTCGCAGTTGGCAACCATGTCCATTTCCTCTTGCGTTATGTCTTCCACTGGTGTGGCCCGCGGTGGTTCATGGCGGACAACTTGCCAACGCTTGGTGGGGGTTGGTAGCCCTCTTCATCATACACTTCAATATCGCCTATTGCGTCGTCATTCATCTGAACTCTGGTTTCCCTGCCAATACACGTACGGTTATGGTGTCAATATCATTGTGAAAAGTCTTTGAGTCATTAGAGATGACAAAAAAAAAATTTCCCACTTGTATGCAAGGAATCATAGCAGGCAGGAGGATATTGCAAGTTTTACTGTACATAGTTGCTTATGCCAGTGAGTTCACATGGCATTACTCACTTATTTTTTCTCGACAGGTCACCATAACAATGTGGTTGCATTGCCTTCATCCACAAGCCACCAAGTCTTGGACCCATCAGAGTGTTGTATAGCAACATGTGCTGCAGATGGATCTGTCAAATTATGGAATCTAGAAGGTAAATATTACCTCATATTCAAGCTCTACATTCTGACACATTTTAAAACAAAGATATGAAAGTATAGCCCACAAACAAAACTTTAGCAACAAAGTATCACACTGATGTAGTTCTGTAGGATATAGGTACTTACAGAAACCACAATCACTTTGTGGTAATTTGTGGCATATGGTAGAGTCAGATGAAATGTTGAAGGTATATTGTGAATATTTGGTAATGTAGAGTCTTTGATAAATGATAACAATTGAAAAACATAGATGTTTGATAAAAGAACAAATTCAACTATGCCATTTTGTATCACTGACATCTTACATTAGTCTATGATCTTCACAAAATAGTGGATTTTTGTGATAGAACCATCCACATTGTAATTTTGAATTCTTGTGGCATCATGAATATTGGTTTCTTAGGGGATTATCCTAAGGGGGGTCTGGAGTGGGGAAAGTTTCAACAAAATCATTCAAAAATCGATTCTGGCAAACTAGATAAGTGTCCGCCACAAAATTTGTAGGAGAAAAGAATTACTTTTCAACCATCTGTTGACAAAATATTGTTTAAAAAAATAGAGTCAAAGAGTCTCGATTTTGGGGCAATTTCTTGAGGAATTGATATTTGACAGATAGAGCAACTAGCGGAATAACAATCACTGGCAAGATATGTAGGGATGTAAACTGTGATTAATATCATTCACATGTTTCGTTATAGGTGTATGTTGGTGAGTTTTTTCAAAAATGGGGCGAATTTTGCTGAAAAAATAGATTTCAGAAATAGTACACTCTAGACTAGGGAACAATGGGACTGACCACTTAGCCCGGAGATGTCCCCCCGTTACGTGCATCCCCCAGGATCCTCTGACTTGAAAACCCCCCATGGTTGTATTCTACGTGGTTCTAGTAAACCAGAAAACATGATGTACCTTTTAAAAAAAATTGGATGCATAGCCACGATGAGAAAAATATGTAAATTTTCAATATGTTTTTCTTGTATATTCAGATAGCCAGATAATATATTTGTTATTTAGCTTCATCTCATTCGCCAAATATTATTTTGTTTCACTTTTATATCAGTTTTAAATATATTTTCCTATTATTATGTACAAAAACAAAAGTTTTTAACGGGCGATTTCTCAATTTTCTGATTTTACTTGTTTTTTTGGGCATGAAAAAAAGTAGCTCTTTCTCTGAAAACATACTGTAATACGACCAGGGGGGGTAGGGGGTCCGTGATTTCTAAAGGAAAAAGTAGGGGATATATTGTCGTGTGGAGTTTTACTTACCAGGACTAAAAAGGATGACGTGACGTGATCTTCAAGTCTAGGAGAGATGCGGATGATGATGGTCGGACCATACATAACAACGATCTAATTCTCATACTTTGGTTAGCGTCTAAATAAGTCTTTCATTCACCTTAGTTGATCAAGTATTCAAATAAACCTCTTTAATGGTATCGCAATCAATCAAGATTTTACACCTGTCATGCATTCAAAATGTCTGTGCCAAAAGATTGATGCCATTTTGTATAGAGAACGCTGAAACCAAGTCTTGCCAGTCTTGACGGATCTCGAACAGCTCAGAGGACATGGAAAAGTGCACGCTGTGAGTATCATTTAATTTGTCTTCATGTTGTACTGTAATCTTGACCACCTTTCAGAAAGTTCAACTCTTGAATCTCTTTACCTAATATTCAATTGTAACCTTTCAGTGTGGATCGAAAACCCAAGTGACCAAATTTGATATGCAACCTCTTTGAGGGAAATATAATAATAACTGATAGTTGTAACAAGAACTTTTATTTGTCGCATTTCGTTGTACGATATACATCAACTAGCTCTACCAATATTTTACCCTTTCTTACCTTCTAGGCCCGAATTTCCCTTGCATAATGCATCTGATAATTGTCACCAGTACTCTTGACTTCTGTGTAAAGTTCTCAACTATAAAAAGGACACAAGGAAACTATTTACATGCAAGTGTCGTTTGCTATTATTATTTTGCGTTCTTATCTCAAATCAGTACATTAGCTGCTTTATATTGATCTAACATTTCAACTCAGCATAAACCCTGTCTCACTTATTAGAGATAAATCTAATCTCAGGACCAAAGGACTTGGAGGAACATTGATGTAGAAAATCAAAAACTAAGCTTTAAAGTCAAAATCTCATGATATCTGTCAGCAAGATTTAGATGGGACTTAGATGCACCCCATTACCAATTCAGGAGAACAATAAGTGAAGGGTAAGTTTAGGACGCCTACTAGTGGATCAAGGTAGGTGGATTGTAAGGTATTATAAGGGGGTTATTGCATAGTGACACTCTGTTATTGAGGACGAGGTCATATATAGCCAAGGGAACACCGAAATTGGTTGGTATTGGAACAGAGCGAGGGTGTGAGATATAGGCTGAAGCGCTTGACGCCCTGCATCTTGAAACAAGCATGCTGCTGCCTGGTAGGTCTTGAGGGAGCTGACCGATAAGAAAGCTACCCCACCCTAGGAATCAAAGGTGATGAAACAACTAGAGAGCGCCTTGACACATGGTTTTGGCACTTGGTTCCTACTGGCAAGACAGTTCAGGAATGACACAACCTTGATGGAACCTTCTTCAATCACAAGATAGCAGGACACCCTTCCCATCCAGACTGGACCGTTCACCATGGAGGAGCTTGGATCTGACTGGGGGGCTGGGGAGCACCAAGACGCCTGGCCCAGACGGCGTCCGGCAGTGGTTGGGGGAATCCATTGTTCCATGATCAGCTGTTAGAATTTTGGAATAACACCTACATGGGAGACGGACAGCTGCCTTTTCGGCATCATTATCATTCCTCTACCAAAGAAAGGCGACCTCCAAACAACCAAAAACTACAGAGAGGAATTACACTGTCCCCACTGGCCTATAAGAATCTACAACTCATGCTGCTCAACACAGAATCACTCCTCACATAGATCCCATTCTCAGACGGAACCAGAACGGTTTTCGCCAAGGACAGATCAACACTACCTCAGATACTTGCCCTCAGGAAGGATCATGGAAGAGTTGAGAATTTCCAAGGAGAAAAGCTTCAATTGTGTTCGTAGTTTTCAAGGCTTTGACAGTTTAACAGGGATGTAATGCTGCTTATTCTCGCCAACTACGGGTCCCAGATGAGACTGTCAAGGCAATTGCATGCCATCATGTATGATAACCCATATAGCTTGTGCAGACCATGGATGGGCCCACAACGGAAGTCCTAACAAACTACGGATACTCCAACGGGATACTCTGCTCCTTCTCTTGTAGTCGTTGGTTGATTACATCCTCAGGACAGAGTCTGACATCTATGAACGGACAAAGGACTCACCACAAAACCCAAGGGTTCTAGACGTCACCAAAAGTCAGCATCTCATAGCCCTTGAATACGCAGATGATCTCGCTCAAAGATGATCTGATATGTGGTGCACAAGATCTATAACATCACTTGAGAATGCTGCAGACAAAGGTCGGCCTACATCTAAATGCCAAGAGACTGAAGAAGGATGTCATGAGGAAGACGATCATCAACCTATTCTGCACCGCAGATGGTGGCCAACTCAAGAGGTCAAGGACTTCAAGTATCTAGGGTCCTATTGCCGACAGCAAGAGGGACTGCCTGTCACCAAAGGACAAGTTGGGGGCCTGCAGTGGACTACAAACCACTTGTGGCAACTGGTATCTCCATTAAACCAAGCTGAATTCCTTTGAGGCTGTGTAGAGAGTATTCTGTTATATGGATCTGAGACCTGGACCATGGGGAGAGCGATGCAGGATTGGACTGGATGGCACCGCACCGAGCGTCTTGTGCGAGTACGGAACATGTCCTGGCGGGAGCGCGGGCCAGGGCACCGATATAGGAGATGATCCCTCCAGTTTCATCTTCTGTTGCCCGGCGCCGTGCGCGATTGCCGGTCGCTGTCGTTCGTGCGATGGACACAGTGGTTCTCGGACTCAGTGTGTGGAAGTTGCCGATGCCACAAGCGGGGGGTAGTTCGCCTTTGGCTGCATTGGTTGTGGTTGCTCGGGACATCCAGCGGGATCCGTCTGGCGGCCCCGGCCTCGGGTGACGAGCGGGGACGTTTGGCGATGCATGGTGAACAGCAATCTGCGGCTGCGGCCGTTAGATAGGGAATATAGGGGGGGCATGGGGTTTTGTCTGGTGAAGAGCATGGGTTTCGTTGAAGGGGCATGATAAAGGTGGGTCTTTATATCTGGAGAACAATATGGGGGTGTGAAGGGACAGGAATATGACAGGTGGGGTTGTCTGGAGAAGGATGGGGTTGTGTGTGTACAAGGGGTAGTCTGAGGGGTATGATGGGAGTGTGTGGAGGGTGTTTGTGAGAAGAGCAGGGGGTATGGGGGTTCAAGGGCATCAAATTGTGGGGGGGCGTTTATCGGGTATGTGTGTGGTTGGAGGGGGACGGGCCACCGCAAAGGGCGCCCCAAGGTACAACTGAAACATTTTCCATTTTCCCGTATTTATACCCTCAGCGCGTACACAAAACATTCCAAAATGCCTCTGATTGGTTGTCATTGATCACTATAAGTTACAAGGACTCTAATTGGCCAATTCTTGT
The DNA here is from genome assembly GCA_023653785.1 of Ophioderma brevispina. NCBI lineage: Eukaryota > Metazoa > Echinodermata > Ophiuroidea > Amphilepidida > Ophiodermatidae > Ophioderma > Ophioderma brevispina. The sequence continues at coordinate 17,301 of JAMKCH010006961.1, forward strand.
TAAAACTTACCCGGGAGTCACTATCGAATTATGTAAAGGAAGGACATGGTGGTATGCGCGTGAGATGAAGAACTCTATTTACCATCAGGCATTACAATACGCTACGCACCTTACGGGCTAATTTGAAAAGTTACAAAAAATATTCTAAAAGACCCCATTTTTAGGCCCGAAATTGGTATATTTTTGACAGTTCTTTAAAAATAATTAAAATAATAGAAATTTGGCCTGGTTCCGAATGTGAGGAATAATACGAGGAAGTGGTTCTGAGTGATCTGAAAGGAGGAAAGGGAATTCCCGTGCCGAAACTCAGAAATCTTCCATGTAAACAATCAAAAATGGCGGTTGTAACTTCCGTCTGCACGGAGGTAAACATCAAATTATGTCTTGAGAGTTGTGTTCTAACCTCAAATAATGGCATACATAAAATAATGACTTGCTTGAATACTGGGGATAATACAGCCACTCTACAAGGTCTGCCATTTCGCAATTCTTCGTAAGTACGCTCGTTTTAATGGACGGGAAAGTGAATGACCAAATTCTGCAACCCGCACTGAGTTTGAAAACATATCACATTCACACGCAAAGGGGCTAGGCCGCCTTTTGTTACAATACTCTGCAACCATTTAACCACCCATCTTTTTAACTTATTTATATGCATTAGGATGCATTGAGCAGAATATGGAAGGTTTATTTCCAAAAAATTATTTTAGTAGAGCATATGAACGAAAATATGACGTCAACAAGATTGACCTTGGGGGGTAAAAAAAATCGAAATATTTTTTTTTACCTTAATATGTTAGCGGACCTTGCCATCTTTAATTTCAAGCAGTAATGGACCCTTAACCCACTTCAAGATGAGTTAATAAGCCAAAATTGATCTATTTTTACATGAGCCCTCCCCCACATAGGTAAACTCCCCAATTAAAATGCCATTATCGTAAAATTGTGATTCAATTGGATATGAGTTTAGCAAGGCAGGAAAACAGGGTTGGTACCCCCTCGAAAAATGATCCTACTCTTTTTGGGGCAAAAAATGGATTTTTTTTTTTGCGAAAATTTTCTGTGGAAAATGCAATTTTGAGGCTAAAGGGGACTAATATGAAGTCATTGTGACGCCACACTAGGTATGTTGGTATTATTGGTACTTATTTTGGTATCAAGGAAAGAAGAGGTCATAGCTATTCACTGGTATCAAATCATAAGGCATACGGGGCATTATCAACAAATTCTCGAGGGGGTGGACACCTGTGTCCGTCTTTCTAAAACTCATAGCAATTGAAATCACAATTGTAAGAAAATAGGCATTTGAATTGGGGATTTTACATAGGGTAAATGTAAAATAGATCAGTTTTGGCTTGGTACTATCTATGAAGTGGATTCAAGGTTCACAATATGCTTGAAATTAAGATGCAAGGGTCAGCTTAACATATTAAGGTAAAAAACCTATTTCGAATTTTTTTTACCGCAAAGGTCAATCTTGATGAAGTCATCATGTTTCGTTCATATGCTCTACTAAACTAATTTTGGAAATAAAAATTCATTTCTTACTCAAGTACATACTAAGGCATATAAAATAAGTTTAAAAAGATGGGTTTTAAATGGTTGCAGGCGTCTGTTTGTCAGAAAAACAGCTACTTTTTTCATGCCCAAAAAAAAAGTAAAATTTTAATTTTTTAGGTTTTTTCTTTTTTTAAACTTGTTTTGTACATGAAGTCAATCGGGGAAAATATATTTTTAAACTGATATAAAAAATAAAAACAAGATTAATATTTGCGAATGAGGTGTGAAGACAAATAACAAAAATATGTATCTGGGCTATAATAGTAAGAAATAAATAATTGAAAATTTACATATTTTTCTCCAAAAATTTGATGACATCATCAAAATGACGTCATCGGGGCTATGAATCCAATTTTTTTAAAAAGGTACATCATTTTTATGGTTTTACAAGACCATGTAGAATACAACCATGGTCAAGTCGGATGATCCGGGGGGATGCACGGTAACGGGAGACAGCTCACAGGGTAACCGATCCCTTAAAAGAAGCTTTCTAGGGTATTATTAAAGGGTACAAGAGAGTTCACAGGATTCCCATATTTTGTGTAATATGTAGTTTTTCATGAATTTAGGCACGCAATAGACCTCTATCTTGTATTTGGCTGCAGAATATCTTAAAGGGTGATTTTGATTTGCTTAGATGTCAATATATTCATAGGAAAATTGTACTATTTGACTCCATACAAAAATAGAATTTCACAAATGGTACCAAAGAAATAGTATCAGCTTAAATCCTTCAGATAGGGATGTTTTTGAGGGAAAGCTTTACATCGTGAGAAATCAGGCCTTTGAATTGTTTTGATTGAACATGATATGTGAAATCTATGTTGCACCTTTACTTTAAGCTTGATGTTTTATCTATAAAGAGGCTACCTTTGCAACTTGTGGAAAACAATTATTCAAATGAGAAGGGACAAATTCATTTTCTCAAAAGACACAGACTGGAATGAGGTAGGGATTAGGCAAAGTTTTGCCAGATGGGCCCATAGTATTAAAATCCTAGTTGATGTCATTAGGAATTCAAGGTCATTTGAGACAAAACTCTGAAGTTTGTCAAATATGAACTTTTGGCCTTTATTCTGATATGCAACAAATCAAGGCAAATGATACTAATGTCAGTAATGTTAGTGGATCAGTAAGTAAAACACACAATCTTATAGGGCTCATTAGATAAGTTCAATTGTTTTGTTTCTTTCTCGCTGGCCTTTCCATGATGCTGTAGTGATGAACCAATAGCCAAATAGAAGGCCATGCGCCAGGGTACACGGGTCGCATATCAGCCATCAGGGAGATTTCTAGGCACAACATGGTAAGTCATTGTTGTGAAGTCCTAAGAGTCTATTACGCCATACCCCATACGGCTGTGTGGATTCCAGGAATCAGTCTATGTTCAAACAGGATTTTCCTGTATTAACCATTGTAAATTAGTCAAGATTAAAAAAGTAACAAAATATTGCCTTTTTAGGTTGTCTGATTGATTCGTTTGTTGTGTCTTTTTGGCTCAGTATGTCTGTCGGTCAGTCTGTGTTGTGTCAAACTTTGGTATACACTTTTGGTTTTAAATGTTTTGTCTAGCTTTTTCGGCATGAGGGCAAGTGCATACTTTGTATGCTGATACATTGAGACAAGGGGGTGTTATGTGGGGTAATAGATGAGGGGGCCTGGTCATGCGGTCATTAGGGGTCAATAAGGGTGATAGAGGGTCCTTCCAACATGCGCACCTATTTGCAGCTGCGCATCGTTCAGCGTGATACTTACGCACTCGCTATACAGGGTGAGTAAATAAAAAGTACAAACACCAATTGAGCGATTTTTCATGGAAAATCCTCTGTGTATTCATATATTTTCTTCTTGTAGTACATTCCCTCTTTTGTTAGCTCTCATATAAAAATTACGGCATAAAAATTGATTAACGCGTCAAAAGGTGACGTTGCGGGAGTGAAAGTGACCTGAGTGAAAGACCGAACAAGCTACACGCTAGAGTAACCCAAAGAGTTCTCTTGGTTTTACGTCAGCTTGGATTTGCGCCTATTTTCCATTAAATTACACATTTGGAATAAATGTCAGGAAACACTAGTGACGTAACCAGTCTCTGGGTGAGGCGTGGGAGGGGAAGGAGTAAGGGGGGAGTCCGCATCAAAGCTTTGCGCCCCCCACCTCTGGACCAAAGAAGATCAGGAAAAGTCATAAATGGATAGTATTGACAGGTTACTTTGCAAAATGTGAACTCCATAAAGTCAACTGGTTCCCATTGCACGGGTCCCTCCCAAATGAAAATGTTATGTTTTACACGTGGGGTAAGACTGTCAAAATGAAACCGTATATCAAAAATATCAAAATAGTATTAATAAAATCAATATGGACTTGAAGCAACAATAGGGCAGCATTCTTTTCTTTTATTCTTTGATTTCACGTAGTAAATACTTCCAAAATCGACTGTATAGGGATGGATAATAGATAAAGCATTAAACTTGTGCCATTTTAAAAATATACTGTTAATTCATTAAATATGAAGTAGTCTGCATTAGCATTCAAACACATGTCTGCGGAGCATTGCATACTGCCGCCAAAGAAAATCAACCTGTTAATTTATTTTGAAGCCCTCCCGCTGCGCGTAATGAGTCTCATGGTACAGTCAGTGTGCAATTTGGTTCGGGACAAGAAAATGGATAACCTCTATAAAAATAACTGTAGCCTTTGAATGTCACTAAGCTTCAGAGCACACAGAGCACACACACTTCAGGGCTCCTTGATTTCATCATCCAATTTAATTAGATATCTTCATTTTCAGCATATATATGTTATATCTCTTGTTGCATTTGATGCCAGGAATCTGCTGATATACTTCTCATGGAAAATTACTGTGTTTTATGGAAGTAGAAGTGGAAGTTTGATGGGATTTATCTGACTTCTCTTCACATGGACTAGTATGTATGCATAACCATCCACCATTTATGATTTATGACAACCGATTCATCTGCTCAGTCAATGGCCACTCCACTACAGGGCATGTTTTAAATGCACAGCAATCTTACTGGCAGGTTTGAGGTTTCCTAATGCTGAAATCTATGGAAGCTCATGCATTTCTAAGTGTTCAGAAGAACCGGAAATGTTTATAATTGAAAGCTAAGGATTTGACACAATTCAATGAGCTTGCCTGCATCATGGACCAATCTTGTGAACCCCCATATCGTACACACAATAATGGACTTCTCTACCGATGCAACTCAACTTCAAATGCCCTACCAACTACTGTAACTCTTTATCCTACCACTGAAAGTACATATCATGGAATAGGACCGAAGATGGGGGGATGATATGCCGCAGCTTCCGTATGGGAACAATGTTTCCATATCTACACCAACACACAGCCATCATTACCACAATTTCCTGCATGGAGAATTGAAGATCTCTCCTTAAGTGATCAGGACCGTGGGACAATACCCCTATTTGATAATAGTATATGATCAATACACAAGATGTTGAATACCCTGTGGATGTCTTCACCTGAACTCACACAAGGAAATGCCAACAATGGAAAACCACTGCAAGTGGGCATCAAACCAAACAGATACATGCACAAACCAGTGAATGCAAACTTGGACTGATACATGCAGTAATAAGTCCACACAATGTGGCAAGCAATTATGGGAATACTAAACAGGCCAATGGACTGAAAGAGAGATACTTAACAAGCAAACAGGGTCTAACTAAACACAATAGTGCCCAAAACAAAACTACAAGAACTCAGACTAGCATTTACTCAACTGGCACATCGCACAACATTATGTGAAAGAAACAACCACATTACAAATGCCAGAACACAAGCCTAAATGAAAAACTAAACACACCGGATTCCAAACAGCAACAAGCTATGCAAAGGCTGTGTCATCACCAAAGACACCAACATTCAATTCAGAATCATACAGTATCGTACAGGAACACACACGCAAAACTACAACACCAACTCAGTCACAACCCACTGCACCACCACTTACTCCCCGAAACCAACTCCTCAACAACTTCCAAAGAGAAACACACACCACCACCAATGGCCAAAAGACCCAACACCCACATCAAGAGCCAAACCAACATGCAGATATCATCATTTTCTCAAACTCCCTATGTATGAAAATTGACCCAGCCAGGTTTACAGAGGTAAGACAACCCAACTAGTGCCAAAGGGAGGCGCAAGAATTGCTGGACATCCAAAGGCTTGTAGAAGACAGTAACCATACAAACCACCAGTGTATCATTTGCAAGCATGGACCAACAGCCATGCTTCCATGCTTCTATTAATGTCTGGAAAGGCAATCAAGATCACTGATAGAAGCGGCGCTCAACAAATTTCCAAAAGCGCAAATCCTCTCAGTGGTGGTGCTACAAGATTTGGGATGATAATGGCAAACTAGAGGGTCAGCCCAACTAAATGCAATCTCTATAGAAATTGTCGACAGAGGGCAAGGGTATCATTTGTTACCATGTACCACTTTTCTCACCACCACACAGGTGACTACGCGGACTTATTCTGGGATAAAGTGCATCTTAGCTACAGAGGTCTGGGTAAATTGTTGTAAATCTAGAACTTCTATCTACGTCATCTTTTCCCAATACATCACACCAACACCGACACATAAACAAAACAATCACAAAAAAACAACAAAAACCACCCATGCACACACAATACAGGCACATATGTTGCAACATGATGAACAGGTAATGTTAACCCTAAAAATTGGTTACTCAAATGTTGTATATAGTGTAAATAAGGTTGTAAGAACCCATCAACAGATTTGATACATTGTCAAAGTACCCTTACCCATAAACCTTTGTTATGCTAATCTTCACACTGATGAAAACATGTTTGATGTACTTAGGAAAAGTGGATGTAATTCAAATTGACTGTACGTAGTCTAACAATAATTTTGATTCAAATTACAGCACATCCTAAATAATCATATCCTATTGCATATTCGGGCTTAGTGCACCTTCTGGCTGATCAATATTGCTGATCATGATATCTATTGTGACTATTATTTGTATGGACATGATAGAAACAGTGCACAACATGTTACAATGAGATATTCGTCGCGGTGGCGTAAGCTTTCTATATTAATCGTTAATTGTTCTCACATATTAGAACAGACTTAATTTCTGACATGCTTGAAATCCTTATACTAGTAGTTGAAATCACTCCTCACAAATGTAACCATTTATTGTAATTATGGTACAGGCCACCCCCAGGACCACCTGACCTATTCAACCCCCTGAATAAGATATTACACTCAATTGAACTTGAGCATAAAGATGAAATGTTGATAGGTGATTAAATGTGATCTACTATCTTCCACACCACACTGTTATACTCTTAAACTATTGATATATGTAAAAGTTTCATCTAATCAAGTTAATCAATACTCCAACTACAATTACAGAATCAAGGGCACACTAATGACCTATGGTATTGTTCTAACTCAGAAAAATTATCTGATTCAGGTGTTATTCATGTAGGCATTTAGTGATCAGTCTCAGACTTATGTACTTGGAGTAAAAAACAAAAATCATAATAAGTATATAATCATACTGATACTAATATGCAATATCATAAATATAAAATGTTTCGTCCTTGATAAATTTGATGAGAAGGAATTATTCAGGACTTCGAATAATCATTGGATGATATTCAATTCAGTGGTATGTCTTTAACACCAGTGTGCATTTTGAAAAATACTTTGTGGATGTTATCAATAAACAGCCCTCTAACAAAGCAGCGGGTCGGAAGAAAAGAAGAACCTGGTAAAATGATCATATTATTAAAAACTATGCGTGCTAGGGACAAAATAAATTATCAGCTATTGAATAGGTAATGATCCTATTAAGTGGAAGGAAATTCCGTGCTGCTAGAAATAAATGTAATGCTTGAATTCGCCAAAAGTAAAAAAAGATTTTATTAAATAAAGGTATTGCTGAAAATAAAACTAACATTAAGAAAACTGGGAGCAAACTTAGAAATGTTAGTCCTTCTAAACCTAAACATTCAATTATCACTGTCCTGAATACCGCATGATGGACCTGTAAATATCCTAAGATATTGCCATTGCACTAAAATATTATTTGTTCAAGTAGGGGCCAATAAACTAGCAGAAAAATTGACATGCCTTAAACGGATATTTGTAAGTAGGTTCTGCTGATACTGTATATAACAGACATTTAATTTGTACATGTTACCTGTGATTATGTGTTTAAATATTTATTTCATTACGAATAATAAGGCTTCAGGATGTGACGACATTCCTCCTAGCTCTTAAAAATAGCTGCACCAGTTATCACACCTATTGTAACATATTGGTTAATCTCTCTTTCACCAGTTGAACTTTTCCAAACAGTTGGAAAAGGGCCAGTGTAATTCCAGTTTGTAAGATAGGAGACCCTGCAGATCAGGCCATTATAGGCCAATATCAAGTCTTCCTGTTATTTCTAAAGTTATTGAAAAGGGCGTATTTGACCAATTCTAAAATCCGTAATGATAATAATTTAATTAGTAATAATCAGTCAGGCTTTTGTCCATCATATTCAACTGAACTGCACTAATAAGTTACTGAAAATGGGTAATAATCAATTGATGAGGAGTAAAATTTATCGGTCCTTGTATGCTAGATCTCAAGAAAGCCTTAGACACTGTAAATCATGAAATTCTCCTTAAATAAAATTAAATTAATATGGTGCTAGTAAATAGGTAATTAATTGGTTTAACTCTTATCTTAGTAATCGTCTACATTCAATGTATTGATGGTAGATCATCCGATGTCAAACATACTTCTGGGTAGCCACAAGGCTCATAGATGGGCCTATCGGTTTCTTAACTTTAATTATGTTTGCCAATGCTGTTTCCCCATGTAACAAGTTAATTGTATGCTGATGATACCGCTTTATACTATGCATCAAACTCTCTTGATGACATCATGAAGTATAAAATAAGGATCTTGATTCTCTCACAACTGGTGAAAATCCAATAAAACTTAGTTTAAATGTAATAAATCTGAATTTATGGGATCATAGGTTCTAACAAAGACTTAGTACGGTAAATTCAATTAATTTACCTAAAAGCTTATTAATAGGTTAATTTAACCAAAGAAACAAATGTAAATATCTTAGTGTCATCATAGATGAAAAACTAACTTGAATGAGAATATGAGATATACGTTAAGAAGGCCCCTGTGAAAGGATTATAAATGGTAAAGAAATGTAAACCAATATTGAACTGTAACATTCTTAAACGTTTACAATGCTGTTGTGCTACCCCATCTGATTTGTAAAACATAGTTTGGGGAAATTGCAGTCTACTATTGCAAATCTGTATCCAAACAATTCAAAATTGGGCAGCTGCTGTTTGTGGTGCAACATGGGAAACAACCCAGGGCTGATGTACTTAATGAACTTAAAGACACTATCAGTGATTGATAAATCAGACAAACAAAAAAATCATAAAAAATCGATTTTTCATGTTGGAACAGGTATGGGTATTCTAAACATACTCTGCAAGTGATACGACAAAACACAGCCCCTAATAAAGACAAAAATCTGTATTTTAGTCTTAATTGTCCCGAACGGACACTATTCTACAACATGTAATGGGTGGAGATTCGTATCTGTGAACACTGCCGTTTTCTTCCTTTTTCTGGTAATTCTTTCAGTGGAAAAATAAACCTATGAGAGTTCTATAGACTTATCCTTCACTTTTAAAACATTACTGCAAATTCAACTCTTTTACTCTGTCGGATAAATCAATGATAGTGTCTTAATTGGCTTCACTCAATAGGCAGTGTTAACTGAAAAATCTTAACATATAAAGTTCTTAATAAACGGCACCATCGTTTAATGATATTTTTTTCAGTCACTAATAACTATATAATTTTCGCAGAAGTAAATACAATATTCACTTTTCCTAAACAAGAACGGATTATTTTTAAAAAAACGCAGTATTTCTTACCGTGGTGCAACTGAATGGAACAAATTAGATGATGAATTACAAAGATCATTTCTAAACATTTTTAATCTTAAACTTAAAAATTTGCAACTAATGGCTCTTATAAGCTCGCTTTTTTACAATTTACCAATACGCTTTTACATGTACATGTACATTATCCCAATTACACCATGCAACAGGTTCCATGTACCTGGTTTTAACCATGGATGTTTATATCTATTGAATCACGGCCTCAGTGAAAAACAACTTGTGATTGTGTTCGTGAATAAAATAAAGATTGATGATGATTGATTGATTGATTGATAGATTTTAAAGGAACTATGTCATGATTCTGAATAGTTGGAAAATTTGGTATGGATGGAAAGCTTAAGTAACGTAGATACATAAACTCAAAATAGTTGAAAATTGTCCCACATTGTTGAGTATTTTGCCCTTTATTTTCCGCCCAATAGCTTACTCGAACACGATTCCGACAAGTCCACATCGCAGGCAAATTGGTGACGTCAAAGTGATGACCATCCATAATTGACGTCGTTGGACCTCATATCGCAGTGTTGCACTTCAATAATAATTAAAAAACAACGAAATGAACAAAATATGTCATTCGGTAACTTATTTTCACTTTTATTATTACTTTCATTAATCATTTCATATCAGTGTCGCAAAAACAATCGAGTCAACACCGATGGTTGTCATCACTTTGACGTCCCGAGGAGAGCCAAAATTGGGCGCCTTTGATCAATGAAGCTGTAGCGAAAAATCCGCCCGTTTCTTCATATGTCACAAAAAGCAAAAAATTAAAATGCCTCTTTTTGTTAATTTTAATCAAAATTGTATTATTTTAGAATTTGTGATGTATGTGAATATATTTTATGAATGTAAGTCAAAATGAGATTGACAAAAATCTTGACAATTTCCTTTAAAAATTTAAAAATTATGGAAAATATAAAAACAGGACGTATTATAACACGGAATTAATTTTTGTAATTCCGTTAAGTTTCTTCATAAAAAATATCCCTCATTTGGTTTTACTTGTTTTGACTCACATGTATGTGCGGCGAATGTTTTATTGAGATGCGTCAACGCTAGCGTTGGTTTCGTGTAGTTTTGCATTTGTTCCTGCAGTTTTGCATTTTTGTTGGGGCTGATTTTGTTTTTTTTTTTTTTTTTGTTGCGTGTACTTTTTGTTCCCGGTGCTTTTCGGGTTAATTATCTCAAAATTCGCTTTTAGAAAAACCCAACTGAGATAACAAACAAAAATTCACATTCAGACTTAAGTTTTCTCATGTTTTTGTGGTGATGAAACAATTCAAATGATTGGAAACAATAAACATATAATCCTAAAAACTAACCTAATCCTGAAACTAAAAACATGCTCTTATCATAAATTGTCTCTGCAAATCAATTGTTCATTAAAAAGTGTGGAATAGCGAAACCTTTTGAAATCCGAAAATATAACCGCGGCCGGTGTATGGTTTCGGGAGGGAAAGCGAGCCTTTCTTTACTCGGACTATCGAACCTTATAACATATTAAAAAACGGATCCTTTTACATACAAATCGGAAAAGAAACCAGTTCCAATTACCGGAAATAGTGAACCAGTTTTTAGTATAACAATTTAGAACATCTTTTTGGAGGGTATTTTGTTATATCGGACGTTTAGCACTTATAGCGTTCCATTTTTAAGGAGAGGCTCACGTGGATTATAAAATGCGATACAGTAAATTTATATCACTGTTTGGTGAGTTATGATGCGTGTACATCTGGCGCTAGTTTTGGTGCGCAGGTACGCGAAAGAGGCTGCACCCACAAACAGTTAACCAAGAGCCACTAAAATGAAAAAAAAGGTGTATTTTTTGGTACATTTTGAAAGTTTTCAAGAAACTAAGTCGGTGAAACCCCCTCTTGTTATTGATGAGCCGAAAGATCTAGCATAGGACTTAACATAATTTAAAAAATAAAAAATCTGGCCGTCAGAAGTTTATTTTTTTTGAGGAAAATGGCGTCTTTTTATCTTTCCCATAGAGCTCGGTACAAATTTTCCGAAAAATGCGATTTGGAAACACGTCGTTACCTCAAAAAAACTAAGGTCGTGACCCCCATTTTTTATTTAGGATTTTTCATTTACACCGATGGAACAAATACCATAGATCTGAAATCAAGAAAATCTGGCCGTTAGGTTTATGATCCCCTATCACCCTTAAGGTCATATCTTATGCATAGGTATCACTTTGTTAAAGGGTTGTCTAGCATTTTAGTGCACGTGATGGGATCAAGTTCATACTTGGTATACTAGATTGAGCCAAGGGTCTTATGTGGGTAAAAGATGAGAAGGTCAAAGGTCGCATTCAGGGAGTCAATAGGGTAATCTTGTGCATGTGGTATAATGTCTTTGTTACAAATTGTTGCATTTTAGGAAGTAGGAATCAGTTATACTGTATGCTAAATTGAGACAAGGGGTCACATGGGGGTCATAATGAGGAGATCAAAGGTCATTCAAGGTGTCACTTAGGGTCTTTGGCCACTTAATCGGCGAACTATTTGGTGCCAAGGTTCATATCTTTTGGACTTGCATAGGCCCAGTTTGTTCCTTAGCTGATCTTCCAAAGCATGGGGAGGAATTAACAATACTTCAATGGCATGACATACACTAAGGTTCAAGAAAAACACGTTTGCTTGGCCTTCACACCATTCCAGAGGTAGGATTGGTCAGTTAGAAAAATATGATATATATTTTGTTAAAAATATAGTAAAACTAACATTAGAACCCAAGGTAAGTTTATGTTGATTTTTAGTTTTATTACATCATATTGCAAAACAATTAGTCTCAAGAAAAAGTTGAAAATGATTGTAGTCATCATACCTTTGCAAGTGCCAACCGGTGAAATCATTTGGAAATAATTATGTCAGAAGGGAAGTAAACACTGCAGCTTGAGGAAATACAAATATACAAAATGGACGAGGAAAACAAATAACAAAGGGCTTTCCGCTAGTTTGGCCAAAACCCCTTGTCGTGTTCCTCAAATTAATGTCTACTAAATGTATCAAAGCGCTTTTACATTATTTTCCGCTGCCACTAAGAATTGTGTCAGATGCATTACAAGGACAAATATTCCTAACAGCTCCCCATTGTAGCACCTGGGTGGAGAAAGGAAAGTGAGCGGAAAAGCGGCCTTGCCCAAGTGCACAACACCTGGCCTCAGCGGACTCAACCCAGGGACCTTGGTCATGAGGCGGTTGTTGTAATCCCACTGGACCACATGCGCCACTATGCACCTTCCTGAAAGCATGTAGCTTAACTTAGTAGTTATGTGACACATAAGCTGTATAGTAACAAAGCTAAAGGAGCAAACACACATATTCAGTGGCAAGTTTCACGCTTGGGGACTTAGCTGTGGATCATGCATCATTACCCATTAGTACATCGTCTTTTGTCAATTCTGAGCTCGCGAATCTTCCGTCTCTGTTCTGGAATTGAATGATGAATGGAATTGGATGAATATCCCACCACCAAATTTCATAAAAATCTTAAAAGGCTTGTGAATAAAACTGCTGTCAATTACCACCAACTGGCCAAATGTGTATTCAGGGCGCAAAATACATGAGGGCTAAGGGCGAGTAGCCCTCTTTCATTTTATGCATTCTTACAGTACGAAAATGATCAACTAGTGCCATTTTTTGTGATCAAAAAAGCCAGTCAGACACCCACTGCCACATTAAAAATTTCCGGTGCGCCCACGCCTAGTAGCGGTCCTGCTACGACCTTAGATCGGTACGCCCAAACCCCTATGACGTCACTGCAGACCAGAATCCTTCTGCTCTTTTTGATGTCTCAGTAGGGCGCATGTGGTGAAATTTTTTTACTGGGATTAAAACACAAGAAATTTTCCCCATCATCGCCGTTTTATTGGAGAATAAGATCTATATTTCATATCTGATTAAGTTACGTTATCTATGGCTGATCGGAAGTTTGGATGATTTTGTTTTGAGGTGTTTTGAAGACTTTTCAAGATCGACGATCGGAGGTTCAGAATTCGGCAGTTCAGAATTGGGAAGCTGTTGACATAAGTATTCAGATATATATTAATGTGTTACAATTACATGGTTGCCCGCGAGCCTCAGGCCTCTTTTTTCGCGATGCTGTCTAGCGGGTATTCAGTGGTTATTCACTAGGCCAGGTTTAGCTCCCCCCTCGTAAGTCACACTTGACTTGAAGGGTATGTTGGGGATATGTGTGCCCTGTGTCGCGTCTGCTCCCTTGCATTAGTTTCATGGTTTCGCCCGTGTAGATAGCCTCGCGTGCAGCAATGTCGTTATGTTCTTCAATGTTCTGCCTGCTTATGCCGAGAACTCAAAATTTTTCTTAAATTTTCGACCGGTTGAGGGAGTTGGCCATCTGGCAGGTAATGCACGCTGTGGTTCATTCTGCCGACGGACCTGTGAGAGAGTGACCCATGTGACTCTGAGGAATCTTGTATGTTGGCAGACCACCATGTTCTCTTGCTTGCATTGTACTACATGGCGTCCTCACGTTGCTTCGCAGCACCCCCCTCCCTGTCCCCCAGGTTTATTCATCCCTCTTGCGCGAACACAAATACCTATGCTTACCAAGTATGCTTCTTTACTCTTGATGTTTGCATGAACTTTGAATCTCA
>JAMKCH010006962.1:0-31096 GCA_023653785.1 Ophioderma brevispina
GTTTGGTTTTTTGCTTTTCAAACAATTCAAACTAACGGTTGTTTGAAAGGCCATCGTCCATTCGCTAATAGCCTCGCCCCAGAATCCTAAATTTTAACCTGAATGAGTAAAATGTGTTTTGTATCTGAAGAAAGCTACTTTTTTATTAACCCTGTGAAATCTTAGGTCTAGAGGATGTTTTGGTTTGGAAGTTTATGAGCAAAAATGTGCCGCATTTTGGTCGACAGCACTTTAATTACTAGTATCTATGGGGCAATCAAATCACGTTTTAGTGCTCACATCAACCTGATGAAAATCCTATCGTGTGCACAAGTTGCAGATGGGGTTTGGAGTGGAGCCATCACTTCAAGATGTAAAATCTTTATATACTTCGGTCCACCCCTTTTTCTACTTGACAATTAAATGATATAAAATGGATGCTTGCTAGTAAATTTGTGTTTTTGAAACACATTAGTTTACTCACAAATTTATAATATATATACAGGCTTTTATAAAGCGCCATTTCATCAAGATCAAGCACTGTTGCCCTATATTATTATGACTATTAATGTTCCATTCCCTAGACAAATTTTTCTTGTTTAAGAAAAATCACATAAAGAAATCATGAAGTTGAAATTGTTTTTGTTTGTTACAACTGTCTGCCCAATTGCATCCATCTACAATTTACTTTCTAGAAATGGTTTCCACAAAAAAAATACTTTTACATACTATAGCAAATATTTGCAAAGTTACAGGCCAAAACAGCTACCCAGACACTAAATTCATTCAAATTCAAAATAGTTTATTTACAAATGCCCTCACATTTGTTTCAAATAATAACAGGAATACAAAAGAAATTATGTAGATGAGTTGAAAATTCAAAATTTTTGAGGGTTTGACAATCAGAAAGACTTAACCACACTGAAAGAAATATTACAGAATTCTTTAATTCTGCTGTTCATATTAAAATGTTCTTTGAACTACTACAGTTATTGTTTGCTTACAGTATAACATATTGAAGTTTAGAGATTTTACATTTTGAGTAATGAATAGATTTGCTAGTAGAAAATAGTTAAAAACCGTTATTTGCTGCCAAAGCCGGTATTCATCGATTTTAAAGAAATCTCTTTAATATTTCTGTCAATGCTGAGTTACGTCCTTACTGATTGGTCAACCCTCGTTTAATACAATATTAAACTGACTGAAACTACAATGAATTATATTTCTATTCAATAAAAATAATAATATTAAGCTTAAACAGGTCATATTAAAGATACTTGAATTGTTTGACATAGCCAATAGAGACAAGGAAGGATAATACTAACAATCTAAAAACCATATATGCCAAACAAAACAAATATGGTCATATTAAAAACTTGACCACAATCTATGAATAATAAAACTAATGGAAAATGATTGCCTTTGATAAAGTCATGGAGAATATAAAGGAGATGAGAAGGAGAGGTCAATTAGTCTGAGAGGCTTTAAATCTGACCCACCTTGAAATGTTGTAGTAATAAACTCAGGTTTAACACTGTCCTTAACCTCTTAGACAATCTTAGGATTACTTTATGCAAAATTGTCTTGAAATAGGTGCAGAGAAAATGAATGTGATTCCAAATAAAGGCCTGTGAGGCCGTTTTAGCCCATTGTATTGCAATTTTGTATCTAGGGCTATCAGCAAAACAGTCCCCAAGCTGAATTTATTTAACAAGACTAGTCCCTTAAAAATACAATCTCTGCATTTAGTGACAATTTTTGAAATGAAACAACACAATTTAGTTTGTCACACTATATTTTAATGGAATACTATGCAAGGCATCATCATAAGGATCACCTATTGTAAACAAAGACCATTCAGTTTTTTTCATGTTACTTTTTCTGATAATCTGTATTATTTTGAAGTAGCAATCTGTGCATTGGCATGGACACCAAGCCTCAGTTACCATACTTCCCTTTTAAGGGAACTTTGAATCCAGTGCAAAGGCCAAATCCACTATTGGGTATATAATATAGCCTGTCACTTGCTGTAACAAAAGTTGGCCTGTTACCACACATGAAAATTAGTCTGCTTCATGAAGAGTTCCATGCTATCATGTTTAAAAATATACATACAAACAATGTAATTTCTGTACCACAATTGTATCTTACACATTGGAATATTATTTTGGATATAAATTGGTTATAAAAGTCATTCTACAGTTTATTTGTCAAGCACACATTTGGCAATCTGACCCACCCAAATCAGAAAACTGTTTAGCAGATACTACCGTTGGTTATGGACTAGTCTCATTTGTGCAAGTAGGAAGTCACTATCACTAGTGGTGCAAGTAGGGGGTATGTATATCACTCACAATCGGCCATGCGGGGAAATATGTAACTCTTTGAACTCAGCAGCCAGTATCATAAACAGCAGAGAAGTGTAAAACAATGGATGGATATAAACCCCAATAAGACCTGATACCACTGCAATGAGGGTTTGTCATTCGATTGATCTTCTGCCTGGCAGAAGAAAAGATCACAGCCTATGGATTACCTCGCACAAAGTACTATTTCCTGTAACAAAAGCCAGTAAGCATGGCTAAAGCCATTTCTTATCACTAGGTTTTGACATCAAATGTTGCCTTCGATAACCCCAAACTATCCTACAATAATCAGGTGCAAAAGAAAATTTGCATAAACAAGTGTTCCTATGTCACTTTCCTATCAAAGATAATCCCCATCTGAAAGGATAAACTGAGATTTCTTTCTTTGGTCCAAAATTTTGAAATTTATAAATTTCATATAGGAGCAAATAGGAAAGTCAACCTATTTTTAATAATTGCAATATGGCAGTATAAAGCCTGATGTATCCTCCACTTTCGCGTCCTCGATAATCGCGGCTGCGAAGGACTTGACCCCGTCTTTTCTTTGCCTCATCAGCGAAGACATTTCATCGTGCGATGGATTATGAGCCCCCATTCGGCGGGAGATTTGAATTTTGTTCACTCCTCGGCGATAATCACGGCCCCCGCGAAATTCTCTGATGGCTGTTCTAGGAACTAAGGTCGGGCGATGACCTCATTAAAACCAAGCTGAACCTGCTCTTAAAAAGCCTCCCTATCAGCCCGATAATCAACATCCATACTCATCCAATGAAAACACTTAAATGGCCAATATTAAAAGTTGGAGGTAGCGAAAAATTCAGAGAGTATGATCACATGAAGACTACACATTAGGCATGATTATTTTTAGATATCGTAAAGAAGTTTTGTCGTTTTGTAACGAATAATTTGTTTCCCACCTGAATCTATTCTAGAGCGCCGCAGCCTACATGTGGCATGTAATAGTCAAACCCAGTGTACAACGGGTTGTAAAAATAGTAATAATCAACATTGGCATTTAACATATAGTAATGATCCGGTCAATTCAATGCGGAAGATGTGCGAAAAATTAAAACATACAAAAGTCCAGAACCTGGTACAAGGATCAAGATTATTTGGCAACATCAGTCCCTGTATTACTTGATCAACTGGCCTGGCTAACAAATTTTAATATAACTTGGACCTAGTAGGCCTATCGTAAATAATTCGCTCGTCTATTCTAGTTGCTAGCTCATTCGGGAAATCCAAACGCTATAAAGAATCAAATCGTCAAATACAGAACATATGTATATAATTCCTCTAATGTGTTAGCAAAATTGTCAAGCTGGCAAAATTAGTTGTCAATAAAATAATACAGCAAAACAAAAAAAAAAAACAACGACCTTCCTCGAGACAGTTATCGCTCGGAGTATACATGACTTTATCGCGCGGTATTGCGGTAAAATTTTCATCGCGGCATCGCGCGATGAATCGATAGTGGAGTATACATCCTATAGGACATAGGAATTCAACCTATTTTATATTGCATATAAGTCATATAAAAATCAACCTTTTGTTTCACTTTAAAGACATTTCTATAAGCCAAATAAAGGTTAAGAGATCTCTTTTGGTGTGGTAAATCTAGTGAACCACTTCATAGGGCAGAAAATATGGAACTCTCGTTGCAAACCTTTAGAGACATTGGGACATTTTAAAACAAGAGCACTCATTTTTTTTGCCTTGTTGCAATGCTTTTACACATGACTCTCTTTGCAACCAAATTTTGACTGTGAAAGTCCTTATTTCTTCAGTCCCCAAAGAAAACAACCATGAAAATCGATATGCCTAGAGTCATCTCAACGTCCTATACTCAATTTTACCCTCCCTTCTTTACCGTTTTTGATCAAGTTGTCCCCAACACTATGAAGATTGCATAAAAAAGGTTTGGTGGTTACTTAGGACTTGAAGCCAGAATCATTTATCAAAGAAATCATTTAGCCAAAAGATGCCCAACGCACTGCAAATTATTTCGTGACCTTTCCATTCAAATTGACCCTGGTTTTTTGCTTTGAGAGAACATTGAATAGGAACCTGATTAGCATATTATAAATGCCGGATCAAAAGTCCGTAATCCCTACCAAGTAAGTAGTCCTTCTTAATGGTCTTTTTTGTTTTAGAAATGGGCATTTTCACCACAGGTTTTTTTTTTTTCATTTTTTTATTAGGAATACAATCTGCAATTAGATAATTGGTAACCAAAATGTTGTTGGAATGAATACTGCCCCATGGTCCCACCCCCTCCTACCACCAAGTCTTATCAACTAATACCTATGTTTCTGTGCACACAAGGCCCATTGCAAAAAAAGTGATTACTAGGTCTCACCCTGAACATATTTCAGAGAAAGTATATAGGCATACTCCAGCTCAAAATTACATGGATATTTTGTAGATTGTAGGCGGGCTGCCATGTCTAAATGTTGCATGTATAGTTTCAGTAAGTGGCCAGTAACACCAACTCACTCACATCATGCACATAGTCATGCCAAATTTTGAACATGAGGTTGCTATTAATAACAATATTTTGTGTCCCGATTTCTCCTCCCAATGTAAGTCCCCCCAATCTGTCTTGTTTTTTCTCCATGGGTGTTATTATTTGGGGTTTATCAGTGAAGTCTAGTTTTTTGATAAAGCATAGGCCTATACCTTTACCTGGCATATAACGTACATGTTGTTATGCATGCATTTTTTTGATTAATTTTGCTAACACATCAAAAACAATGTGGGCTTTGTAATTAATAAAACACTGCATTGATCATCAAAAGCTTACTTAGTGGCACGTTGATTTTGTAATTTTTTTTTCAACTTCTATCTTCTATACGATTCTTATAATCTTATTAGATATGTCCCCTCTTCAAAATAATTGACATCCATTTTAAAAAAAAAAGTTTGAATTCACAAACTAAATGTTTATCACCTTCCACTGAATTTACATATTGTGCTTATTTAGTGCAAATGAAGAACATTATGCTCAGCATTATTTAGCAAACCAAATCTTGGCTTGGCTTTCTTCATTACTTGCCTCAGGGTACCATCCAAACATTTCCCATCTGACCTTTAATGTATTCACCATGCTGAAATTGAATCAATGTTCCTAAATCGGGGAGATTTTCTATTTATCATTGAAACAATGCTTGAAGTCTCAAATTTCTTTTAACCACATTCTGTCTCTTTAAACTGTACTGAAACTTTGCGACCAGTTATGGAACTACTTCATATAGATGTGCGAACTTGTTTTTTCTCGTTTTTTCGCTTGATAGTTTCATGTGGAACTGATTCGTAAATGCACAGTATTCAGGTTGTAAATACCCCTCTTTCCTCACTCAAGCTGTAGGTGCCTGAAGAGCTTGCGGCTGCTGTGGCAGATGTTCCACATGAGTGGTCATCATATTGTTTCTTCGGAATTTCCAAGTTGGTGGGGTTTTTGGACATTGCATGTAGTATAACTTCTTGTTTCCTTGTTTAGAATTCCTTTTAAAACAGTGATTACTGATCATAGCACATCATTTTTAAGGTCCACGAGATATGCCATGAGAATGCTTATTTCCCAAATTTCATTTGATTTTGTGGTGTTTTGATGTTGTATCATGGTGCCCTAGGTTGTAAATATCTGTCCATCAACACAAAATTCCAATTTCTTCCAGAGTATATGAATTTTGCATGTAAGATAGGCACACATACTTATATACTTGGGCCAATTAATGGTTCCTGTGATATCCATATCCATATCAAGGATGAGCTCTTTTTGCTGCTATTTTTCCTTCTCTTCCTTGGTGAGCCTACATGCTGCAGCTTCTGGCCTATCTATGCCAATGATTGCAATCTTAATAGTGTTTGACATTTTAAGGGTGTGCATGGGAACAGGAATCAAGGTAGGCCACACATTGTTCATAATTATTATGATAATCAGTTATCATAACAACACAACATTACAAATTTCTTCCAGAGGAGATTGAATTGGATGTAAGATAGGTACACATACTATACTATATACTGGGGGTGCCAATTAATGGTCATGTGATATCACAATCCATATCAGGATAGGCTCTTGTCCTTTTTTGCTGCTATTTCCTCTCTTCTTGGTGAGCCTACATGCTTCAGCTTCTGGCCTTATTGCTGGGTTGTGCCAATATTGGCATCTTATATAGTTGTGACATTTTTCGGTGTGCAGGGATCAGGTAGGCCTACACATTGTTTATCATGAATATTTGAGAATCAAGTTTCTAAAAGGGTAGGATCCCTTTTAGCCATATTTTCCAGCAGTTCTGCTTGTTTTTGTCTTTCTTGTCTCATTATCATATTGTGCACGTGCAGCTTCTGCTTTTGAGATATCCTGGGAGATTGCTTTAAAAAATTTTTATCATGGTGCTGCATAGGCTACTGTTTCATAATATATCTGTCCTTCAATAAAAAAAATATGCATTTCTTCCAGAGTAGATCAAATTTTACTTAGGCATACACACTTAGCCCAATTAAAGGTGCTTGTTCCGATAGTCTTTGGGACCTCCCCCCCCCCCGATTTACCCGGAAGTAGTATTAATTTTGATACAGATGAAAGGAGTTTGATTTTTCATTGTCGTCCTGAAATTTCAGCTTTCAAATCCATTTCTTTCCCAGATACAGATGCAAAACTAGCATTTTAATGGTTAACCATCAATATTTGCACAGTAGTGAATTGGGTGTTGCCCTATCCTATTATCGCGTATGGCATCAAAACCGCAAGGTGTTGCCACGGTACTTGATGGTCAGTGTGTGTACAAGTGCCAGGCTCTATATCAAATAGAGAACACGACAGACAAAATCGGAACAAGCACCTTTGACGGTTCATGTGATATCAACCATATCACATCCTGCTATTTCCAGTGAATTTACTCTTTTTGCTGCCATTTCCTACATGTTTCATCTTCTGTCCCATCTATGCCAATGATTGCGTCTAATATATGGTGTGTTACACTTTTGTTAGGGTGTGCGCAAAAATTATGAATTTTTGGTGGTAATGAGTGTTTGAGTGTTTTAATGTAACTTTTGTGCGAACGATCTGGAAAAATAGAAAAAATATTGGAAAATGTAAACAAAGCGCTATTTAGACCAGATGAAATTTTCAATTTCTTCTGATTCTGGAGTTAGAGACAAAAAGATGTTCGATTCAATAGTGCATAAAGATGCATTTTCATCACTTGCACAACATACTCAATTTTGAAGTTCGATGATAAAGTTATATGAGAGAGAGACAGCTGAAATGGCGTGAGAGTCACTTTTTTACTTTAAAAACAGATTTTCTCAATGTTCAATTTTGCAAAATTTGGCAAATTTTCAGACAAGATAACTCAAAAGCACGGTTTAACTTTACTACGATAGCAATCTGTCTTCCTCGGAACGTTTTCTAAATTTTTCATTTTTTGATTTCTAACTAAAGATACCCTCCAATATATACTCAAATTTTGGACAACAAAAGTAAAAATCACACTTTTTTGACATTTTTCCTTATATTTGGAAAAGTAAGCTCATTTTAAAAAAATGAAAAAAAAACGTCCCTAGACCAAATTGTTTTGTCTAAAAATACATAAGGAAATCATGAAATTTCAAATTGTTTTTGGATGCAGTCTGAAAAATTTTTGGGCAAAATCATGTTTTTTAGTTTTCTCAAAATACAAAAGTTTACATTAACCTGATGACACACCATCGGGTTATGTCCAATTTTCAAATATTGCCAAAGTTACAAACCAAAATTAATGCTCGGAAACTCAAGGTTGACACTGTCTTAGCCAGTTGTTTGCAGCAAGTTCTGTTTGTTTTGTCGTTTGTTTTCTCATTTCATATTGTGCACAGGCTGCTCAGCTTCTGCTTTGAGATTTCCCTGAGATGTGCTTAAATTTACATTGATTTTGGTAGAGTTTGTGTCTGTCGAAGTGGATGCGTTATCTAAATAACTCCTATAATTAAGAAAAAATATTTTTCTACCTTCCTGTTCCCCCTTAGTTTGCACATTACAAGCCCTGATCAAAGGGCCTGCCAAAAAATGGAAAGTTTCTCATATGCCAGGGGAAATTCCACCATAAAACGAGAATTGAATAAATGCTTAATATGCATTATTAGTATGCATTCAGTAAGCTCAAGGAACTCTGAAACTAGTTTTTCCATATATATATCCAAATCTGGCTCACCACCAGTGGGAACTCTTTGGGTGGAACTATGCCCCACAGCATGAGCATAGTAGGCTTTGTCCTTACTTCCTTTGTAGTTGTACATAATTAGGACAATTGGCCACATAGAGTGGTGCTTTACATTTTTTGTTACCACAAATGGGTCTACACCATCCGTACCCACCGGAAACCCAACACATCTTCTATGTCAAATGCAAATTAAGCCAGTCGCTGCGGAACCAGATAACGCCAGTCATCGGTATCAGTATGTCTCCTATAATCTCTGGAGACCTTTTAGGTGTGTGCTTTGAAACACTTGCGGCCAAGTACAATTGAAGTACAATAAAGCCGGGCAAAGTTTGAACTTTAAAGGCATCCAGTGAGATAGTTTGTGTGTCGTGTGGTGATGGCAATCGCTAGAAAGAATCTTTCATGAATGAAAAGTCCTGAAGCACAAATAGCTATACTGGTGTGAGCACGATAGGGCTTCATTGAACTTAAGACCTGACTGTTAACTTATGAAGGCATAACATGTATTTGGGCGTAGGGAGGCGTGTCATGCGCTGTCAAAAATCATTCTCCAGTCATGATATATAAAAAAAATCAACTTTTTTTTAGGTCGTAGGGGGACGTGGCTGTTTACGCGAAATGCCCCTCTAATTAGCCTTACTAAGTATCATTACATACGGCATTTTTGTGCATAAACTGCATGTTTTGTGAGAAAATTAAAGAAGTTGAAATTTTATTGAAAACGAGCCTGTGTCTCAGAACAGCTGGAAAAAGTCTATTAAGATTTATGGCAAAATAGGAACTGCATTGGCATATATCTAATTCAAATTACAAATGACCATATAGAGATCTACACCAAGTGTCTCTTTCTATGCTTTTGGTTTTTAGTAGGTTGATAAAAATTATTCAAATTAGGTAACACGGAAACCAAAAAGTATTGTTGGAATACTACTCCGCCCCTTCCTATCATCAAGTGCTAATCGAAAGACACTATAGCACCAGTTGTTCTCCAGATAATGTGCACACAATGCACAGTGCAAGAAAAGTTGTGGAATATGTCTGACCCTAAACATATTTCAGACGGGGCAAGACAAATCTACAGCTCAAAATTACATGGATTCAAGATTGTAGGCCTACATCTTTATCAAATGATAGGTGTAGTTCACACAACAAAGCATACCTTTGTCATATCCAGAAAGTTTAAAGAGGATGGTGATTTCATAATTACAACAGCTCACGTGTTGTTTCTGTGCCTGTACAGCATTTGGGGAAGGCAAGTAAATTCGAAGTTTTAAATCTGGTTTTGTCCGTGCTAATGGGGTGTCTGGATTCACTCCCCTAGAGCAATACTGCAGCAATATGTGAATTAGATGGAGCAAAAATAATTGAACATATGCCCTTCCTGACACCAAACACAGCTTAAGGGGGGGGGCCAAGCTTTGGGCACCTGCATCGGCAGTATGATAGAAAACAGTGCGGTGGCCGCCATGAGCTCTCCAGAGCTGACGCCCTTGTGGTAGAATATTTTTATTCTACCAGGGGAACAGCTACCCTCCTTCATGGATTCCATTAGAAACCTGATGGGGTGACGGATTAGCGCCGACAACTAGGCCCTGGGACAGGTAGTATGGTTACCAGGAGCCCAGTAGCAGGCTCTCAAAAGGTAACCTGACCTGACAGGACATCATCGAAATTTTTTCATGCAAACATTCCACACTCAGTTCATCATGCCAGGTACATATATGCTTACCCCCTCCATGGACTTACGCTGTACCAAAAATCAACACGTGAGCAAAACAATGACCCGTACATGGTGCAAATTGATTATTTCGACAAAGATTAGTTAATCTTGATTAGTTATAAGCGTGGGTACAAACAACACAATTTTAAGAAAATTGTGACACCCTCGCAGAAAAACGTAACACAGATTGAAACAAGTGTGCCTACTGGAAATAGGGCCTTCGTATGTAAACCAACACACCATCACTTAATTCAAAAAGTGTACATAAACATAGCAAATCTCTTAATCAAAATAAACCATCCCTTAGTTGAAGAAGCTGATTTGGTTTCATTTGAAATTAAAGCCATTAACAGAACATTTTTTGAAGACGCTCACAATTTTCACAAAATTAGAGATTTTTGCACAGTTGCATTGGTAAACTATACACGTGAACGGTAAAGCTCGAAACATGTCTATAGATCGCAAAAGAAGGAATTTTATAATAGAATTTCGGAGATCTCCGATAATATTCAACGGATGGTGGAAATGTCCTTCCAATATAAAATAACTGGAATTACACCATTACATGTCTAGCTCATCCATTAGTTGTTTCGTCAGTTCAGGGAAATCAAGGGAAGAACATTAACACTATACTTGCAGGCCTTTTTAATCTTTGTTAACGCTTAGTCGAATTAAGGATTTTTGCTAATGTGTACGGGGTCAATTGACACAGATTGGGGACACTCACCTTTGGAGAAATTGGACACCCACATTGAACATTCATAACAAAGAATGTTCTAAACACCTGCTGATCATGAAGAAAGCTTACATTGTGGCACCAAATTAAGTATACTGCCATAGCAATAATCTGTATGTGTCAAAAGTATACAATTCTTATAATCCAATAGTAGATGTCCCTGTTCAAAATATGACGTCCATTTGGAAAAAGTTTGAAATTCCCACCCCAAAACCAAATTTTATCACCCTCAATTGCATGTACTAATGGCCTTATTAACTTACTTAATGGTGCAGGAAGATATGCTGATCAGCATTTTTAGCAACAAATCTGGCTTTCTTCATATATATTTGCCTCAGGGTCCCATCCACCCAGTGCCCATCATGAATTTGTATTCACTGTATGCTGAAAAGGAAGTGAATTTAACAAATCGTGGGGAAATTGCTAATAATCATTGAAACAACCGTGAGTGTGTTTTACTTTTTTTTTACCAAGTTCGGTCTCGTGGAAACTGTAGTGAACTTGCGACCAGTGCGAATTTTTTCTTTTACTTATACAGATGTGCGAATTTGTTTCACTTCATTTTGCATAGTTCATGTGGAACTTGTTGTAATGGCACAGTATTCATGTGTAAAATACCCATGCTTCCTCACTAAAACTGTATGTGCGAAGAGCTTGCGGATGCTGTGGCAGATGTATCACATGATGGTCATCAGATGTTTCTTCAGGAATTTCAAGTTGGGACATTGCATGTAGTATAGACTTTGTTGTCCTTAGTGGAACACATTTTAGTCGTCCACTAAATATCATGTATGTGCACCAGTCTGCAATCTACAAAGAAAATGTAAAACAAATAGCAGGCATGTCATAAAATTATTCATGATAAAGTGAAATTACTCATGCACTGACCATTCTATGTTAGGATGGAGTCCGGTCTATAACAACTTAGAGGGACATTATGGATGAAACAAAAAAATTGACATAATGAAAAGGACCCTACTAAAATCATTCCACGAGTTTGGAAAATAATTTGGCGTTTACATTCTGTAAAAAACAGTAAATACAAGGGGGAGGTAATACACCGACGATTCTCAAGATTACAACAAGGAAATGAACAGGAACAAACAGCATTTGAAGTAAAGACTGTGCTCTTGATGTGATGTAGCATCATACAACGTATTTCTAAGCAAAGAGGGCACTTTTCACTTGCACAATTGTATTTAGACAGGCGTATTTAGAGAAAAGTCAAACGGATTAAAGTTAGGCATTGGGTTTCCAACATATCTTTGCTTTTGCTGCAGATACAAGATGGTGTGGTACTTAGATATGTGCTACATCAGGGTCAACACCAGGGGGGAAGAGAATTTTTAAAATTCAGAAAAAAAACAGGTTTTTAAGCATCAAAATTAATGTATCAAAATTTGGGTTTTTACCTATCTTGAATTGAATTGAGTTTAAATTGTGTAATTTTTGCCCTCCCCCAATCTGCCCTCCCCTGTGTAATATGTAAGCGAGGGTATGCTTGCTTGGGGACTAGCTAAATAAATCAGAAAGGGCTTAAAAAAAACTAATTGAGAAATTGGATTTTATCTGCTTGCACAACTTTTTTGGGACCTAACCCTGTATCATAGTGTGCACGCTGTGTGCTGCTTTTTATCTTACAGCTATGCGCGAAAGCAGACGAGAACTTGGAAGTGATGCTTATGTACTGAGGTATAAGACTCCCATCTTTTTTCAGCATCATTGTCACCCAACCCCATATTTTTTGAAAATTCCACCCAAACCCCATAATGTGTGAAAATTTTGATCATCGGTCAACCCCAAGATCCCTAATAAATTTCCGGGGGAAATTTTTTGAATGTTCACCTAAAGACACCTATTTTTTTTAGAAAATTTTGCAAAAATCTCGCCCAAAGACCACATTTTTGGAAACTTTTTGCAATTGGCCAGGCGGAAAACCCTATTTTCGTGGCAATTTGGCTGTCTCCTCACCCAACCCCCCTATTTTTTTCAGTCTCTGTCACCGAATGCTCCTGGTTTTGGAAGCGTGAGCCTTAGACCCATATCCATCTTTCATATTCTCCAAATTCAAATGGCTGCCAAACGGACTCCTTATGTGAGAAAGCAGAAGGGAAGGGAGGGAGTGAAAGAATCAGGAGAGGGTGAGAAAGGGAGAGAGAGGCTGACTGTAGAGTGATGGGAAGAAATAGAAAAAAGGGGAATGGAGAAAAAAGGGGAGAGAACAAAAATACAAATAAAACAAGATGGGGACCCAAACCCCAATCACAACCCCATAAAAGCTTAAACCCAAGAGAACGCAAAACACAACAATTATAGTTACAACAAAACCTTGTTGGGTCTTAAAACTTAAAACTTATAATTCACACGAGCACATTTTAAGCCTCTCCTCTTATCCATTTGAGTAGACCTCTACACTTCAAATACCTAAAGTCTCCTCTTGTCCCGTCCAACATCACACATCTTTAGAAGAACCCTAATCATAAGTTCAACATATCTTTGTGGAATTTTTGCGTAGTGCTCCTTCATGACTTTAAAAAGATTACATGTTTCCATTACATTTTAACCAAAGGGACGTACAGCAATATGTCTCCATTACTGGTCCCGCCTCAGGGGATTGCCTATTTGTGCATCTTCTAATAATCCAGGAATTAAATGTTTCAAGCGGAAGCCAACATCCAGGTGAATACCCGGTCCGGAAGATCCAATTCGCTCGTCAATTTGTCTTGTTATGTGGTTAGGGGTTATATTCTGTTTGATAAACAACACAAACAGATTATTTTTTTATTTATTTTAACAGATCAGATGATTCAAAAGGGAACAAAATATTTATCAAATGCCATTTACATGTCTACAAGTCACTTTGCAAATAACATGACAGTCCAATCCACTGTTTGTCATTTTAGTGTGTCTGCATGCACAACTCCTGCAACTACTCCTTTCTGTTAAGTGAAATGTGAAAGTTTAAGCTCATAATTTAAATCCTTGGGAAATGGCCACATTTTCACATTACTTTCATTTTTTGGTGACTTCATAAAATGCATATTGTGTCCTAATTTCATTATAAACCCGCACGTTTAAATTTGCAGATCCCCCTGGCATGGAGCAAACTGGCAGCAGCATAATGCCGGAAGCCAATATGACAACTGAATCTCTTATATGCTCATATAGTGAATGATGCAGTGCATGGGTATTACTTTGCATGCCCTCTTATCCAACACCCAGTTTCATTAAATTTGGATATTGGGATCTGGTAGCAATCTTTTAGTAATAATGAGGCCAATCAGAATGATCAATTTAAAGAGCTCAAGAAATGTCAAATTATGACAGAGTGCAGCGGTATACTTTTTATCCACCACTACCCCATTCCCAAATCTGATCAAATTTGACATAGGGATCTGGTAGAAGTTAACCCTTTTAGTGAACCTAACCCAAGTTACCCTACCAGCTTAGCCGACCCCAGAAAACACTAGCTCTCATCGCCTTTCTGTCGGCACCTGCTAAACTCCCAGCTCTCATTTAACTTCTTACAGACATTGAACAACTGCCTGTTAAATGACCTCTACGACATACCCATTCACTATCACACCCATGACGAGAAAATCACAAAATAGCTTTCTTTTGTTAAAAAAATCAATTTTAAAGTGTGTTTAACGTCAAGGTGTTATATTTTGGCTTCATAAATTGATTCAACTTGTGTGAAATTATAAAAATTTGCAACTCAAAATGATAAGATGAGATACAATGGTGAGAAATGACAACAGTGGAAAAATAAAAGAAACCATGATTTACGCACTTATAAAACATTACAGATTAATAATTATATTTGGTCTTTTTTTTTTTTTTATTCATTTTTTTCCAAAAACTATATAAATAGGATATTTTTTGAATGTAAAATATGAAAAATAAATGGTAGACATTTTAATGTTTCAACTGTAAGTACATGTGTCGGCATGCAGCAATGAAAGTGAATATTCCTAATACACTCAAACATGGGTATTCCACCAATTAAATAACTGATTTGAATAAAAATACTTTTTCAACCATTTTTTTCAACAATGGCAAGCTAGTCTTAATTTTGGTTGGAGAAGGCTGTTTTTGTACTTTTTTTCTGTCAAAAACATGGATCCGCATGGATAAAATCATGAAGTTACCGATGTTTTGAAATTGATCTTGAAAACTAGAGCTAGATACAACCCCGGCCAATTAAGGCAATCTCTATAGGGTATTATTGGAGTAGTTTCAAAAACCAATTGTCATTGGCAACATTGAGATTTTGGAGATAACCAGATATTTTTCAAACAATTTAGGTTTGAAAATATAAAATTTTGGTATTTTCAATGAAATGGCATTGGGGTGGTTTCAAGCAATCCCCTTATCTTTGCCACTTGTCCATACTCACTATTTAAAAGCCACAATCAGTAATTTTTTCCACAATTCAACAATGCTCTTTTCAATTTTCCTCTAAATTGCTAGTGTTAGGTCATATCAAAACACCTTAACGTATTACTTTTCTTGTTGAAAAACAAAAACACTAATACATTTAAGCAGTCTTGAAGATGCCATTACGACTGTTCTGAACCTTAAAAAAAGCGGATAACGACTTTTTTTTAGTGAAACAGCATTAAAAATGATTTTTTTCGACCAAAATACGCTGTTTAAGTTTACCCACTCACGGAGCCTTTTACGTACAACTTTTCCAATACAACAGTGCAAAAAATGGACTTTGTGAAAATAGGGGGTGCGATGAGTTACAAGTCGAATGATATTCATGTAAACAGGACACATTTGTTATGGCCAACTTTTAAAAGTAGCTACAAATCCCCGGATGTCTTCAGCCTCTTATTAATGTAGTTGTTTGGGGTATGTTATTTTATATGTAAAATTTATCGCTATTTCCAATGGGTTAGACTATCATTTGCGAGCAAATTTTTAAAATTTCATATTTTATGAACAATTGTGCCAGCGCGCTGAAGCTTAAAGGTGAGTGACCAGATCGGCAACCTCTTTCCCCCACTTACTCCAAACCAAATGGAGATTTTGCCTCATTAGAAAGCCATATTGTTATCATTAACCCAGTGAAATTTTAGACCCAGGAAATATTTCCTTTTATTTATTGAAACAAAACATCTCACAAGTGTGGTATACCCCATTGTCTATGGGCCATTCTACACATTTTTGCTCCTACTATCCAACCGCTGGGCTGATATTAACTAAATTTTCTAATCTGATAGTTTTTGACGATCTGCTTATGTAAAAACGAGAAAATTGGCTCATATCGGGGCACCACCTTCAAAGGAGAATGACTCAATATATAAAAAGTTTTCTTTTGAGGATGACATTGACCCAAAAACCTCATCTGTAAATAGCTGGAGTGCATTTTGGCTTCATAACATCCAGACCAAAAAAAACATAGTTAGCCCTATGATTCACAGGGTAAATGATGTTAAAAAGAATAGCTTCTCCAAACACCAAACTATTGACAATGTCCCAGTAAAAAATCTGGGGGTTCTGGGGACAGGGCCTATTAGAGATTGGGCAGGTAAATTTAAACGTAAGGGTATTTCAGAATCTTAAAATTTAATTAAGAGCTTTGAAGGGATATGCCAAAAAAAATTAGATTTTCCTGTTAATTTGTATTAGTCAATAAATCAAGTGTCCTGAATTTATTGACCAAAAAACAGCTGCTAATTTAATGCCGCAAAAAATTGGGCAAAACAAGGTTGTTTGTGAAAACAGCATAATGTCATATTCTACACAACCACTGCAAACCGGTTTCTGCATGTTTACATTTGTGAAATACTGAAAAAACGTTTGCACATTGGTAATTCTGGGTTTCATATCAAACCCAAAAAGCTTAGCGAGCGCTTCTGGCAACCAATTTCATTAGGGAATATATCAAGGTTATCATCAAAAAGCCTTATCACCATTAAGTGTGCATTGCTCAGGAAATTAGGATTCGCTCCTCCATTTTTGGGAGGTATCGTACAGCATCTTTTAGATGGCCGTGGGTTGGAGTGAACTGAACTCTTGGGCATCTCAATTGATTTTCTTGTCGTCAGTATAATTATTTTTAACTTATAAGGTAGGCCGTATATAATAGAATGTTCCAACTTTGGTGTGCATTGTCACAGAAAATCATCCATTTTCTTTATTCTTGGAAAATGGAATCAACATGACTTACCAAGCATTTAATGATAAGTGCAAGTTAACGACATTGGGAAGGGAAAACTAAAGCATCATTATCGTTGCTATCTCTTGATTATACTCATAATGCACATTTCTGTAATGGCGAAAAGCTTATTGAACAGGTTTCAAGAAGTTAAGTTTCACAGAAGTGGTGGTGGATCCCCTTGTAATGGAAGAAAAACATCTCACATGGATGACAGTGGGGAAAATCCCGCTTCTAACAATGGCAAGTGCTTCATGAAATTTTTCTCCAGATGTAGGGTTTGTCCTCTTATGGACTTTCTGCAAAATAAGGAAGCAAACTGGCCATACATGTGGGAACAAAGTCCGGCGTTGCTGTTCATTCAGACATCACCGAAGGCAATAAAGGTACTATCCCCTTGTGTTGTGCCAAACTGTTAATTTAAAACAAAATGAACAAAATGCCATGATGTTTCAATTGGTCATCTTTTTACATGGGCTACAGAAAATGCAAAAAATGCAGACACACAAAATACAACAAATGACATACAGTAGAACAAGTGCTTAATTAACAGTGTATAAAATATTATAAATCGCCTCTAAGTGAATCAGAAAGGAGGAAATTTGTTGCGGATACAAATCCAAATGGACTTGATGGTGGTAGACCACCTCTGAGAATGTTTCGAAGGTTATTGGATAAACAAGCATGAAAGCAAACCCGAAACATGTTTTGAACTTGCCCACTCTCATAATCGGCCCTATAGGAAAAAAAAACCCCAGCTTTGGAATTCTGTCGTGCATGACAGAAAATACTAAATCGTCTATACAAAAGACAGTGTATAGCTAGTCATCAGGGTGATCTAATATATTGGTAAGCATTTGAAAATGCCAAAAAAAAAACAACATGGGTTCGGAAAAAAATTTGGGTTGCTTTCCTCTTGGAAATGTCCTCATGTCCTCTTTAAAGTGACGGAGGGATCTTTTTTTGTAGGATACAAATTTCTCTATAAAATTGCATTGGATTGGGTGTAGGGACACCTACTGAGAAAAACGTTTCGAAAGTTTATTGGGACAACCAAGTTCTTTAAAAGAGAAACCGCAAACATGTTGAACTTGCCTGGTCTGGTATCTAACCGTCCCTACGTTAAAACCGTTGCTGTAAAATTTCTGTAGTGCCGACAGAACTATTTAAATCAATCTTCTTTACATAAAGACGGCGTATTCGGCTTATTCAATCAGGTGTGATCTTAATACATTGGTAGCATTCCAAACATGAAAAAAAAAAAAACAGGGTGAAAAAAGTGAGGGAGCTTTCATTCTGGGAAATGTCCTGTCATGGTCTTTTTAAAGCATACTATTTTAGCTGGTCTTCTGTATTATTTAGACTACAGTGAAATTTTAATTGTAGCGTCAGGATGGTATTTGCTATTGTGTGCGTTCATATGCTTGAAAGACAGACCCAAAGATGTTTTAATTGAGATTTTTTTAAGGGATACAAATTTCATTTAAGTTGCACTGTCGGGTTGTAGACCACCTACCGTGAACGTTTTGATGTATTGCTCTTTTAAATGTAGATGCATGTCCCTAATTTGTTTTCAAAACAAGTTAATGTCATTTTGCATATGTAAAAGAGAATTGGATATAAAGTTCATACATAATATGTAATTATGTTGTAGTGTAAGCCCACTATGCTTGCATATACGTTCATGCATACACACATGACAACTCATCACACCCACCCCTCTGCATGTTTTAATTAACCTTGGATGTAATAGTCGGCCTATGTTCAGCAAAAATGTGAAGATCACAAAATGGGGTTTACACGAAAATGAAAAATGAGTTTTTGGATTTTTTGGCAAATTGCCCATTTACGGATTCCATCACTTACACCACACAAAGGTGACAAGTAGCTTGAGAATGTACTACCGGTTTATGGTGGTGAGGATGTTATCAGGCTTTCGGTTGGAAAACCAGGGTTCCTTTTTCCATGTCAAATCCTCTGGTATTTCCAATGAATTACTCTCTTTGCTGCTATTCCTTAGATTCCGGTGAGCCTTAATGCTTCTCTTCTGGCCCAATAGTGCCAAGATTTGCGGGTCTAATATCTGGTGGTTGTTACATTTTTTAGGGGGTGCAGGGGTCAGGTAGCACATTGTCATGGAAATTTGATAATAAGTTTCAATAAAAGGGTAGGATCCTTTAAGCCAGTAGTTTTTGCAGCAAGTTCTGCTTGTTGGTCTTTCTTCTTTCTCATTATCATTTGTGCACGTGCGCTTCGCTTCGCTTTTTGAGATTTTCCCTGGAGATTGCTTAAATTGTGACGTTATTTGTAGAGTTGGTTGTCTTGTCGAAGTGGAGCGATCATCTAAATACTCCTTATAAAAAAACTGTTTTTCTACCTTCCCGTTCCCCCCTTAGTTGCAACCACTGCAGGCCCTGACCCAAGGGCCTGCTGACAATGGGAAAGTTTTGATTAGGCCAGGGAAATCCAAAATAAAACGAGAAGTCACTTTCAAATTGAAGGGGGCCTTTTGATATGCACATATAGTTGTTTCATAGCTCAAGTAACTCTGAACAGGTTTCCAATATATATCCAATGGGCTCACCACCAGTGACGGAACTCTTTTTGGTGGTGGCACTTATGCCCACCGAATGAGCATTAGGGTCGGCTTTGTCCTTACGTCCTTTGGTAGATTGCGACAGAATTAGGACAATTGGCCACATAGTGTGGGCTTTACATTTTGTTAACAAATGGGTCCAACCATCCGTACACAAACCCAACACCAATCCTCTACTGTCACCGGCAAATAAGACATTCGCTGCGAACCAATAACGACAGTCACGGGTAGCATGTATGTCTCCTATAATCTCTGAGCCTTTTCAGGTGTGTGTTTGAACAATATGGGCCAAATTTGAAGTTACCATAGCCGGGACACGCCTAAACTTTATTAAGGCATCCAGTGAAAGAGTTGGTGTAAGGTGTGGTGATTTTTGTGATTTAGCACTCTGGGCAATCACTCGAACTTTCATGAAATGAAAAGTCCTGTGAGCACACATAGCTTGATGGTTGGGGGGCAGATACTGTCATGAACTTAAGCCATGAAGAACTTGAGGCATATTATTTGGCTTAGGGAGGCGTTCATGCGAGTCAAAAATCATCTCCCAGTGTTGTCTTGTTTGTTAAAGGGTTTGCCTAACAAAATTCAGGAACTCAGTGGCAATAGGCATGCCAAAACGGGTCTCATCGGCTCCATCATGAAGAGGATGCTTGGCAATTCCTTGTTCATACATACTTGCATCAAAGAGTTTGCTCTACTGTCATGAAGATGCAGTTCCTGTAATTCAAACAGAAAAGCTTTTAAAAATTACAAAAACTAAAAAGAAGATAAAGAAATAAATTTATTGATCAGGTCTACCATAAATTGAAACCTTTCAGATGGTCTGCTGTGATTTAGGCATGCATTTTCTACTGATGAAAACTCTGCCATTCGAAGTTACAGAGTTTCACACAAAACATGTTGAGTTTTGATGTGATGAAGCGATTCATCTTACCCCACAGCATGCTACTGATCAGACAATCCTACAGCTCTAAGGGCAGACAATAGTTCACTTGATAAGTTACAGTGAATTGTGATTGTGTCATCAAACACAGCATGGCACTACTAACCAGGGCCCGCAAACACGATAGTCGACCATGTTACCCTGCCTCCAAGGGAACCCTAACTCAAATGTTTGACATTTCTCTTACTTTAGCCCAGCCATACGTTACTCTCCTCTCTCTCTTCCTGACACATAGGCTGAAAAACAGGCTGAGAGGTTTTTGGTCATGAGCTTTATTTGGTTAACCATTAGAGTGGGAGTTTCGCATTATCTTTCAAAAGAAATGGATTCGGAGGCTGAAATTTCAGAAGTATATAAAACTATTTTTTGCCTTTCATATAGAACAAAAATTAAAAACATACAGGGCGGTACACAGGATTTATTTTGGGGAGAACGGGACTTTGAAGAAGACTTTTTTGGTACAGTGGGCTAGCCCCTTACACCATGTTCTTTTTTTACTTTTAAACAGTCAACAAAACCTAAAAGTGGAACTTTCTTGTCAAAATTCCTCTAATTTTTGCACTTTTAACATTCGGGAGCAAAAAGTGGAGCATTTGCCCCTTTGTGGAATGGGCGGATGTGTTACTATGCATCCCCTGCGTATGGGCCTGACAACATCTGTTTAAAGCAACAGGGCACATTTTCATTTCACATAAAAATTTAAGTTCCTTCCATTTCACCATAAAGTGATAGATAAGAAAACCCGAAGGCTTATATTTTACCATGCCATGAGGGTATACAATGCATTACGCAATGCAATGATTAAGACCTTCTGTACTTGTCATTTATTCAACTGTCAATTTACCGTAGTTACGGTACTTTTACTACATGAATAATCATGAGGTCATAATACTATAACTACGCAAAATGTTTACAAGACTTGGTCAAACGTACGGCATAATCAGTGATTTTCATATTTTGTGCTTACAATTGTGGTCTTAAGTGTACTGCGTAAACTTTTACAGAATCTTCGTTTACACATAAAGACACTGATTATGCATTTGGTTGGACTCCCCCATTTCAGGTGAGGAATTATCCTCGGTAAAGCTTTTGCATAGTGAGCAAAATTTTGATTTTGACAATTTGGGGGGTGCACTCTTATCCAACTTTGAGAACAAAAATAAAATTGAAATTGATGTTTTGGAACTGACAAACCTAAAAATCAATGCAAGATCCAAATATGCTGTCACAAAACTACAATACAAAGTGTCAAAAACAAGTTTAATCTGGAGCTTAGAAACAAATTAGCAGTTTTGACACTAGAAACAACCAGATTAAATCAGACGTAGATGCCAGTGGGACTAATGTGTCAAAACTTACACCAAACGCAAAAGATCAGTACTTGGATTCAATGAAAGAAAAGAACCATGGCTAAGTTTTTGAATCTTGAAAAAAGTACAAAAGGAAAACAATTGGGGGAAAAACTCAATTCGACAAGACCACATATGTATGTAATTATAAACAGATTTCACACAAAGAAACAAGACGCAAAACAACAGAACTTTTGCAGTGCAAACAAAAATCTAAGATCTCCTAAGGGAAAATGTCCCACCGGCACAGCAGTAAAAAGCAAACAGTTCTTTGGGTGTAATTAGCAAAGTGTCAGACCCTGTTTTATCTCCTGACTCCAACCCTCACTAACGGATATAAACAGAATGCGATTACGGCTATAATCGCTCGACAGGTTGAGGTTAAATTTCAAGGTTGATAATAGAAAGACGAAATCTGTCAACGAGAAAAAGTGACAGTTGGGCCGTAGAAGAATTTACATTGGGGCAGTGTAACCTTAATCCAACGGTGCCTGTGTCACTCCTTAATCAGGTTGGCCTAAAGCAAAGTTGGAACCCCTGAAGGCTGACTCAGAGATTTCAATATAACTTTTTTTTTTTGTAATCACTATGAGCAATAGGTCAACTAGACTAAAGATAATAACTAAAATGCCAATTCTCAAATTTTGAGGTGAAGTACACATTTTCTGGTACGTATTACTCATAGGATACCGTGTTATCAAAATCCGGATCCAGCATTTTATAAAGTTGTGATTTCTATATGACGGACTCGATTTTGACCTTAGCTATTTTACCAGTGATTAGTATAGGACAAGAATGATGCCAAAAAAGATTTGTGTTTTTAGGGTGCCCTCATCCGGGAATCTCTGAGTCCGGCCTTTAAAGAATCAGTTTTACTTTTTGTCACTCATATAACTCAGATGCTGACATTTGGTGTTTGCCTTTGTGTTAAAAGCTGACACTTAATTATCTAAATACCTGTTTGCTCATACTCTATGTGACTGAGGGACGCTGGTACATCTTTCCTTCTCATGTCGTCGTCTTGTTCTCATACGGACCATATTTCCATTGCCCTTTGGACTCAGGCAATTACAAGGCACCTTCTCTGTATTTTAACATGCAAAAAAGTACAAATATAATTCATCTCCCTTTATTTAAAATTTTCTTCAACAAAATTTAAAAAATATGCTAACCAAATGGTTGAGTTTCATGAAAAACGGTGCATTCCAATTTTTTTGTCTTTGGTTAATAAAACTTGTAAACAATGCTTTATTTGAACAAAATGGTAATATTTGGATAGGAGCCGTTGAGCTGCACTTTTGGGCATTAGTTTGTGTCAATCTTTCCCCGTTTTTCTTTCTATGAGGTATTTGCCTTCAATCAAACCATTCGAAAATAGGGGAAAATTGATCAAATAGGGGAAACTTGATCATTTATTAAAAAAATGAAAAAAATACTTAGCAGCTTGAAATTCTTCTCCAATATCAAGTTTCTTGTTTGCGAACGGTGTAAGAAATGTAATGTAATGTGTTTTTCCTTGTCTCTGTTTTATTTTTATATTTTAATAAACATAATGTCTGTGAAAACCTTGTTTATTACATTATCCTTCACAAAGCAGTTGACAAGTAAATTGGTAAACATACAATTATTGATTGTGTCAATCTTATTTCCAGGTAAACATGATGGGCAGTTGGAAATAGTGTTTTCCTTGCTCACAACAGAAGGACTATTAAAGTCTAAGAATGTTGAACTTTTAAAAAATGCGAACCTTTTTTAAGGAAGTGTATTACGTTATGTTATCCCCATTTCTCAGCAACCAAAACAACTATTTAAATTTGATACAAAATTGGCATAGACACTTCATTTTTCGACCACAAAAATTATAACTTTCAATCAGATGCCACTTCACAATGGGAGGAAGTTAAAAATGGTCAAAATGTTTACTTGAACCGTGATTGTGTATTAACTATCAGTTTATTACGTTTCATGCGTTTTAGTTTACATCATCAACTATAATTTGGCCATGGTAAATGTTTTTGTGTCCTTAAATATCTCTTTAGATAAATTAGTACAATATTTTATATTTGGTTTATTATGAAATGTCTAATTTTTCAGGCAATTCCAATAATCAAGGATAATGTAGCAAATTGGAGCATATTCTTGAGTTCAATTAGCTACTCAACTTTAACTTCGTACAGAATAAAAAATGTTCCCAGCAACCTCTCTGATGTCATCATTTGGCATATTTTGTTGCTTAAATTAACATTTTGATAAGGTAATCAACCCTATTCTTTTTCTGTACAAAAAAAATGTTGTGGTATACTGGGCAGAACGTAAGAGTGTTGTGGCAATATATTTTTCCCGTAATAAGGTTGATTCAAAAAAAACTTGACCCGGATTGGTGTCCGCCATTTTGAATATTTGAGTAACATAAATATTACCATGTGTGGTATTATCTGAAGCTTAGTTCATTATCTTTAATTTCTGATGTTTAAAACATTCACATCGGTTAGATGTAGGCGCAGCTAAAGTCGTTTTGAATCAATTACTACTTAACTCGTTTGCGTCTCTGTCCCCACGGATTTCACATTAAAATGAACGGCTTTCAACGAAGGAAACAGTGTCAGAAGCAAATTGGTCTATTTATTGACTGCAAGAATAATTGGACGCTATTACATTACAAAATCAGTCAGATTTACCATCGATGCCCTCGTAACGTTTCTACTTCCTCATCACTCATGTACAATCATTTGAAAAATAAAGTAACTTGATACATTTATCAATTTCTGGAGGAGTTCTAGAATCATACCATATGAAGAACATACATCGATGACAACCTTTTGAGGTTTAAAGTACTGTCTTTTTGTAGAACAAAATATGCCACATCTTGAAAAAAGTGTTACAATAAAACTTACCATTATCACTGCTTTTACACCTTTAAGATATCACTCACTTTAATTTTCATAAACATTGACATACCCTTAGCATCATTTTGGGGAGTCGTTGCTTAGTTGGCCGCCGTGCATTTCAAATGGGAATCCGTGGCCGGGTGAAAAGCTACTACTGATTCAAAAGACTGGAACTCGGCCATACTTAACCCGATTTGAATTATATTGCAGCAAATAAAAGATAATGAACAGCCTTTCCGATGATACCTACATGTCATGTATTAATTATTTACAAATTCCAAATGGCGGACCCAATCTGGGTCAACTTTTTTTTTTTGACTCACCCTGTAGTATTGAGTACTTAATGTTTGAAACATAAAATATACAATTTTTTTTGGTGTTCTAAACCCCAAAGTGCACCGTTTCAATGAAAGTCGACCATATATTCTTAAAACATCTATGAAATGTAAGTTTTTTCATTGGCTGATGCCCGTGTTCAATTCGACAATTGGAACCCAGTGTATGCACTGCGTATTGACATTATTTGGAGGTTGAAGCGCTCGTGTCATACCGCGTTTTTCTACATTTCGCGCACTCTGCCATGGTTGGCGTCTCATTACGTATGGTCGTTGCTTTCAAAGGTTGTCGATTTTTGTCACTGGGTGTGATAGTTTCTTTCTTGTTTGGTATTTAAGCCACAAGGATCGCTGCATTGGTTAAATGAAACCGGAAAGCATATGAAGCTGTTTTTAAGAATGATAAAAATGTATTATTTTACTTTTTATATGTAATTTTTATTTAACTCCTTGAACGAGTGGAAATCCATTATTTTTGCGTGGAAGAATGAGGGCCTTCCATTTAAAAATAATGTATAACTGTTTCATTTGTCGTAAAGAAGTACCGGGTCCCCCAAATCATAACCTTTATTCTCTAATTAGAAGACCTATATATACAGATCAGCATGGAAAGTTTATGGCGGCACAGCGATTAAGGATAGAAGCCTATGCATATTGGATTCTTTCATTTCCAATATTCGACGGTGTTTCAACAACCTACAATCTTTTTAATACTGATGTTTGCTGACAAGTCCAAATATTTTGCCGACCTGAGAAATGCGGACAAATTTCTGTTAAGGGGTTTCACACCCCTGCACCTTCATCAGGAATGGCCCCGTTTAACAGTGGTTACCAATTTGTTGTCTTAGATTATGGAGATGTTACACATTTAGACCACTAATGTCACAATATGTAACCATATTTAATGATAAAATTGTTAATTACTAAAATTTGCTTTTACATTAATTAAAGGGGATGATCTGATTTTTTATTTAGTTTAACAGGGTTTTTTTTATCCTAATAGAATGACCTTCAACACTAACCCCCCATAGTCCAGTTTTCAACCTGCTATTTTCACCCTCCCATTTTTATGTGAGACAGAGCAAAAATTTTTATGTAATAAGCCCATAGAGTAATCTGTCAAGTTAATATCATAATTAATATTCTGCTTATTCACTTCAAGGGGTTTCTCTAATACATTAATAATCATAAATATGCACACAACAAAAATCAAAACTGGGGGCGCTTATTCTGGACATGTGCTGATGTCCCTTAACTCAATTCATGAAAATCGACTATATAAAGGTGCAGCAACTAGAGATTTTTGAGGCACACCCAATATTGTGTCACAAGAGTAATTTCATATAGACTAGACACTCAATAGATTTCTTACCGTGTATTTGGCTACAGAACTGTCTTAAAAGAGAGAAAAAAGGTGATTCTGATTTGTTATCTTTCAATATAAAACATAGCTGAATTTCGTATTTTACTCCTATACGAAATTCAGAAATTCCATTTTGTTTGTATAAATAAACATTTCTCAGCATAATCCTTTCGATGGGGTTATTTTGATGGAAAGCTTACACAGGGCAAAAAATAGTACTTCATTTTTTTAAGGGCACCGAATTGTGAAATCTTCGTTCCCTTTAACTCATAATGGATTTACCTTCCATCATGCAGCCTTGCAGTATTTCTGGTACTCAATTAAACACCTAAAGCTATTCCAAGTGCAATGCTGCAAATCTTGGGTAAAATCTTCTCTCACTTGGTCTCTGTCTATTGTTGTTCTCTGTCTTCCATTGAGTTAAATATTGCATCAGCAAATTTGAGAGCATTGATCTATACTGCCATAAAATAGATAAAATTGTGTTAAATATGTCATCAGAATCTATGCTTCCTTCTTGCATGCATGGTTGATTAAAAAATTACCTAAACCGAGGGTTTTTGACAAGTAGCTACCCTTGGTCCCTATTGACCCTGATGAATTTATCAGACTTGTACACTGAATAAACTGCATAAGAATCGCTGATGATGCAGCTTTTTCTAAATTCTATCATTCATTTAAATTTTATCCAAGTGTATCTGGTCCTTTTGTCCATGCCTTCCTTTTAATAAAAATAAGAGGGAGCTAATAACTCCTGAAGTTCATTTAGTTCACAACAAGGACTCAATTACTTGCATGTTCATATGACACAGAGCCTTTTCAGTAATAAGGAACTCAACTTATTAGCTCCTGAAAGACTGTTGAGAGGAACGTTGTAACTGAGCTCTGAGTACTTGAGCCCCTCGCAATGAAGGTCTGATTGTAAATAATGTTTAACCCCACACCCAGGGTAGCCTCAATCTGTATATCTAAACAATACTATGCTTGTTTTTGTTTATTATAATCACTTAGTGGGTGAGTTTGAATTTGAATTAACCTTCAAACATACCATGCATATCACCCAACATTTATAACTGAAAGGTAGTAATTTGAGGTTAACCCCCTGAATGCTTCAAATGTATGTACAATTCCTATATATTTCCTTCCCGGGTATCAACCAGGAATTTCCCCCTTCCAGTATTTCCCGGTATTTCCCAGTATTTCCCGTCTTAACAAGTATGCACCGTAGTTCCCACTATTTCCCGCCCAAGGTGGGAAATACTAGTATTTCCCGGTGAAATTGGCCCAACCCTGCAATAGGGTATAGAACATTAAGAAAAAACTTTGTTTTAAGGCAAAAAAATATTAACATTTTTCTTGATTGCATGTGTATGAATTATCAATCAGGCTTTTCTGCCAGTGTTAAGGTCTTTTTTTTTAAAAAAAAAAAAAAAAAAAAAAAAAAAAAAAAAGCCTAATTTTTGTTTTAAAATTTTAAGCCAATTTGCATCCAAAAAAACATAAAATACCACGATAATGATAATGAAACTGCCTCAAAAATAATCGCTGTAACTGTTGTTAAACTAGCATCTTTTTAGATATTTTATGAGCGGGTGGTGGAAAATGCAATTTTTTACATTCAAGTAACAATCCTGTAATAACTCTTTTACATTATTTTTGTAGTTTATTTATATTTTTCTTCCCCTTAGTTCAATTTTAGTAGCATAACAGTATCAAAAAAGACGTTCGTCCTTTCGGACCTAACACCCATAGATGGTTTCTATGCTCCTCTGTCAAGCCCTGGCTGGTTGCTTGGTGGGTATGCCGACCCATCGCTAGTATGCAGAGATTGTGGTTCGGGTCCCCAACATGCATGTTTTTGTACACTTTGCATGCACTGGCTATCTCCGAGGAAAGATCAATAAATATACATACCAGTTTGAAAGGCACCTTTGCACATTTTTTTTCTTATTATTTATTTTCCTGAAATTACAAGTGTTTGATCATTGGCTACATATCATTTTGATATTGAACATTTGACACTAACAATATTTACATACCATTTTTCACCTTTTCACATTGAGTACAAGGCGCCTTTATGAGTAATATGATGAAATATGGTGATTTTTGAGCATTAATTAACTTATCAACTGGCATACTGCACCTGGCACTACAATGGTATTAGGAATCTGGTCCATAGCTGATGTCCATAGCTTTTGGATCAGCCACGAAATGGCCACTGTCACCTGCATGTTACTGCTTGGTAGCATCAAGTCACATGATTGCAATAAATTATGTTTTTTGTTTTTGTTTTGTTTTTGCTTTTAAGCGTATCATTAAAATGGAGTGGACCTGATCATGGTCCAAATTTGATGTTGCCTCCCCTCACATGGAAGCATATTTTTTTATTTTCCGCAAACCCATGCCTCGATTTAGAAAATAAAATTTAACGTG
This sequence comes from Ophioderma brevispina, assembly GCA_023653785.1. NCBI lineage: Eukaryota > Metazoa > Echinodermata > Ophiuroidea > Amphilepidida > Ophiodermatidae > Ophioderma > Ophioderma brevispina. Next base: position 29,084 of record JAMKCH010006962.1, read on the forward strand.
CACAACCCATGTTTTTTTCCTCCAACAAGGGCGAAAATCCAAACTTTTACCATGCACAGGTAAAATTCTGCATGCACAGAAGCCAAATTTACATGCATTTGTCCTGTAAAACCCTGAAATCGAGCGCGGCGAAAACATCTCAGTACTGACAAATTTTGAGATGACAATTAGCTATTGGTTCCATCCGTTCAGATGGAGAATCAAAACTGTACTAAATTAGCCCGTTATGACTGTGTGATAATAAATGGTGGTATACCACAGTTCGTAACCATCAAAGAAATTTTTTTTCCTGTGCCCTAAATTTCCCTTGGGGTAGTGAGAAAATATGAACTTTCTCTGATACAAAATTTGCAATTTTTTGGAGTGAGGTTGTTGACGCCTCGGGTTCCATTTAAGGTCGACATAACCATAGAATCTCCATATGATGGCCACCTGGTCTCATATTTTCTAACAAATCATAGGAAATACAGAATGCTTGTCCCATACCAATTACTTGTGAAACAGCTAATATCAAAATCAGATGTCCTTCATATGGAAAAAAAAATCACAATTTTGTTATTAATTCTGATTTGTGGAATTTTTATTACGACATATCCCCGGCCTGTGTTTCTACACATACAGGTTTAACCATATCAACACAAAACAAAAACGGATACCTTTCCAAACCTCAAGAATTTAGTACTGACTATTCTCATTAATATTAAAAAAAATAATAATTTTACAAAGAGTCAGCCTTGAACATCGATCGAAGGGTTGCTCCATTTTCAATCATGTTTTCCTGCTGCAGTACACAGCAATAGCCTTAGATATGCTGACCACAAACAGTTGCATGTGGGTATTTCCATACATAAGGCACCCAACTTGTGACATAGCTGTTTTGACCCTAACACAACAAATTATCTTTTCCTTAGCTTTTTCCTTAACATAACTTCCAGCAAATTTCATATTGAGGATTTTCTTTTCGCAAATTGGAGATAAAGCACACATTCTTAAACTAATTTAGAGCAAGGTATCAAATGCGTAGCCAGCCCGGTGTTTCCTGAGGGGACAATAGGCTTTTCCTTGAACATAACTTCCAAGAAATTCATATGAGGAAGTGCTTTCCAAATTGAGATAAAGCAAAACCTTATAACCAAATTTAGAGCAAGTAAATCAGATGTAGCCAGCTCGGTGGTTCTGAGGGGGCAATCTCCCGGTGGGTGCAACAATGGTCCCTGATCACAAAGCAAAATTTCACAGTCGGCAGGGCAAACGAATCTGAAAATCATGTGCTGATTTAACATAAATATCTGTTTTATTTCCCCGATTTCCCTCACAAACTTTTTCAGAGGGGCACTTCCCCCTCTTCCCACCTGGCTACGCCCTTAAGTGATAACCCAAAATAGTGATTAAGTAGGAAAAAAATGTTCCTTGTGTAATTAAAACACTGTGAGGAAATTTTAATTGGGCATCCCATGGCATGTTTTCCCATAGTAGGATTTTTTTTATTCCTCCAGTTCCTTAAAGTTTTTTTGGGTTTGTCGACGATTCCATTCGTTCTGAGAAGTTGTGTACGTTACCGCACTCATACAATATAAATTTCGATGTGCTATACCGATCAGATTAAGACCATAATTTAAAAAATATTTCAATGCAAATTGCACTGAATAACTTCCAACCCCAACCTTGAACAACTCGGAGTATTTAACTAAGAAAATGTATGATAAGTAATTATTACTCACAAACATTCTTTTATGTCACTAAGGAATAATAAAAGATCTGGTACTACATTTATTCATAAGTACAAGAGTTTTTGTCATTCCTAACCAACGCCAGTTACATACACTTGAACTTTAATAGTATAAACAGGTGCCTATATTGTTGATTATTGTCACTCAGAGTTTTATTTCTATAATTAATTACAATATCTTCACTAAAAACCACTGCTAGAAAATAAGAAAAAGAATAGTCGACATACCTCATCTGATGCATACCACTTTTAAACCAGCTCTTATCAACTGCACAGGTCTGAAA
>JAMKCH010006963.1:0-32067 GCA_023653785.1 Ophioderma brevispina
TTCAAAGAGAATTATAATACGGACTGTACAAATTCTCTGTGGCTTGATCACACAGAGCCTTTGTTCTTTTCCTTGTCAACTCTGAAAATACACGATATTTACAAGCTTCACTTGGCAACCTTCATGTATCATTCCATCATGGGCTTCTCTCCCTGACGATCTTCTTCATGAAGCCTTTTTTACGTCAGGTTCCCATTCTCATCATTATGACATAGATATAGGGATGTATCCCTCATCACTGCAACGAATTCTGTCTTGCCAGCACACTTCTAGATCCCAAGGACCCTGTACTCTGGATCTTCTTACCGAGGACTCTAAATCTTCTCCTCTCTCTCTCTTCATCGAGAATGATAAGGGTATCATCAGTACTTACAGTTCTGCTGAATGCTCATAACTCCCCTTTTTTCTTGTTTTTTTGTTCTGTCCTCTTTTCTTCCTGTTCTCCTCTCGGTTGCTTCATAAATTCCCCCCTTTAATGTTCCCTACTTTCCCCCTCCTTCATTCCTTTTCGTTCATCCTTTATCCCTTGATTCGTTTCCCTTTGTCCTTCCCCACTCTTTCTCTTCCTTCCGCCCATCCTCCGTTCTCCCACTGTTATCCTTCTTTACCTTATTTCCTCTCTTCCTCTGTCCTTACCTCTGTTCTTTGCTTCCTTTCCTTTCCCCTTCCTTTCCTTCTTCCTCCTTTTCCTCCTTATTTGGACATGAGTGTTTGGTTCTGTCTTGTTTGTCTTTGTCCCTTAATGTAATATAAATCTTGTGGTTATCTATTTTTTTTGTAATATATTTAATTGTAAGAACTTAGAGGGGAGAGGTCAACTGACTCCTTCCCCTTTGCGCACTTCACGCCCTGCGTTTAGCAGTGCCCTCGATCTTCATATTCTCGCTTCACTTCAGTTACCATTCTGCCTTTGCTTGCTAAAAATTTGCTTTTGTTTTGTATATTACTTTTAAACAAGAACATGTGAAAATAAAGAATTTTATATTACATTTTAAATCTGGCTTTTTGGCTTGCGTATTGAATCTTGTTATAACACTGCTGGTGATGTTGAGTTCAACTGATATTTGATGATTATTGATTAATCGAGGTCTTCAAAATCAAAGCCAGCCCTAAGCACATAATGGGTAATATAATTTAGCACAAATCCAATCCTTCACAAGGCCAATATATATGGGGGGCATTAACAGTAACACTTGGTAATTGATAACACTTGCAATCATCTAAATTTCACACGAGAATAGAATGATTTACACAATGGCATTTGAGATTTAGCTTCACCCTAAATTCCATACCTAAACAAGGTGGAAGTGTATAATTTAGATAATCTACACGTAAAGAGGTGCAATAAATGCGACTTTGTAAAAAGTGAAACATAAAACAGGGGGAAAAATGGCATCCAAACAAGTCACCCTAAAGGTACTTGCTAACCCCCCCCCCCCCCTCCCCCTCCCCTCCCCCCCCCCCCCCGCCTAGGTTATTTACAATGGAGGGTATGCAAACTGGTCGGGTTTACTAGCAAAGTAGCATAGCGCATTCTCCATGTGCTGACGGAAACAAAAGTTGCCTGTGTCCGACAAATGCACCCCGTCTCTTCTGTAAAGGGCAATGATCTGTAGTTGAAAAAATGAAATGGTTTTAATGATATGGGCATTCCCTAAACGAGCACAGACGCGGTGGGCATGGCTGTTCAACTTAATTACGCACTTCCTCCCTGTACCTGGTCTACGCTCCCCATAATAAAAAAAGTCTTTGCAAAATATCAGACCAAATTAGCCTTGTTGGGGAGTAAGTGCCGAATTTCTGTTACATTGGTGGGATTCTAATTCCTAGTACACAAGACATCATCAACAAAAATGTCATTAGTCCCCACGTGTAATATTAGCGTGGTCGGAAATGGTTCTTGACGCAAACAGCGTGAAATTCGATTTGCCAGACCAGGTACTCGTGCACCACTAAGACCCTTCCACCTCACCTCCCCGCACCTCTCAGCTGGATGTTGTCAACCCCTGCCCATCTAACAATGGAGTCACCTACAACCCAAGTCCGATGTTAATCTGAGCAAGAAAAAACAAAAACAAAGGGGAAAAAAGGGACGAAAAAATAATAAATGGAAAAATAAAGCAATAAAGATGGGGATACCATGGCGCTGATAAATTAATAGAAATTAGCTTAAAAGAAATTAGCTTAGCAATAAACAATGAGAAAAAGAAAATAATCAACGCATCAGCTGAGTAGTAATAAGAAAAAAAGAAATTGACAAAAAGGCTCAAAAGGGGGAGGTAACGGGAATCGAAAAAGGTCTATATAAGATAAAACAGCATCAGAATGCCAACGACCCAAACTTTGATGCATTCTAGGGGAAGACCTGCGATTGCTGCAGAAGTGGCTGCTCCTATCCCTAAAGCTGTGTGCCGAGTATTTGGCTGGATCAAGGCCTAAACAAGAAATACCTTTTTTTAGAATTGAATTAAATTGAGAATAGTCAAGGTGAACCATCAAAATGAACGAAAAGAGGGGAAACTGAGTGAACACGAATACTTAACACTTAAGTGACCAAGGGGGGGGGTTCCTATGGACCCCAAAATTTGTTTCGCGGCTGGCCGCTTTACGCATGGGTTTTGCGCGCCGAAATTTTTTGTAATTGTCTGACTTTTAAATGCGCTTCTTTTTCATACCAAAAAAAATAAAATTGGCCAAGCCGTTAATGAGTTAATTAGTGGGGGTCCCATGGAACCCCCCCCCCCTTGGGCACTAACGGAAGTCATTTGATAATATGTTAAAAAAAATGAAAAGAACCAAATCCCAAATTTTTTTTGCTGATCTATGTTCCACACATACATGTAAGTAAACATTATTAGTACATTAAAAATAATTAACCCTTTATGTGCTGAAAACAAACAATTTCATCTTGGACGTTGCTAAACTGTACTGTTACAAACTCTATGGGAGAATGATGTGTATTTTGCAACACCCGTAAAAATACAGGATTCGTTATAAAACTGCATGTTTTGGGTTAAATATATGTCATTTGGGTATTATTAGAATTAAGATATCAACATAAAAAAGGTTTCAAAAAGTTTGAAGTAAGCACAGGGCTCCTTGAATTTTTGTCTTTTTGCCAATTGTTGCGTGTTTTGAAAACAAGTTTGCCCCTAATTGCAGCCCAAATAAAATTTCCATTTTTTATTGCTGATTGGGGTTGTCTTATGACCCTTTCACATGTGGTATAAATTTAGTGCAGAAAAGTTTCCCCGGGAAAGGTGGTTTCCTTAGGGGGGGGGTCCCCTGGAACCCCCCTTGGGCACTAACGGGAGTGAAAAACCCCTTGGTCACTTAAGTTGTTAAGTAAGCCTTTTGACGGCGTGGGCAACCGGACAAAGTTCGACGTGTTTTTTGCGCAATGTAGGGCAAAACTCAGGTCACCTTTTTGGTTGGCTTTTGAAGTGCAGATGCGCAAAAACCAGAATAGAATTATGCGCAGATCCGCAAAGGAGATAATGTCCAGAGCTATGGCATAGGACAGATCCCCTAGCTTCGATGGACAGCGAACTCGCTCACCTCTCAGAAAGCCATAAAAAGCCAGTAATAACGCAGCCCTGAACATCGCACATTCGTAAGAGGGTGTGAAACGCTACTGCTGGTAGCGTGCGAAGTAGAGGGGACATAACTTGCATGGTCAAGGGGTAACGACTATCGCAACTCTTATTACTGCGCCTAGGACCCTCCTTTAATTTAGATATAAACAAATTTGCGTCGGATGCCAGCAAAAATTAGATTTGTAAAAAGGAGTTGCAGACAAATAGACGCATACATTTGCTGCAGCATAAACCGTTTAGCGACAGGTGAGCCTATAAGTGCAGCCCCAGTTAAATTGGGGGCTGGCCAAATAGAATTGCCAAAACTAAGGCAGTACAAAATTTTGAAAAACAATCAATGCCAGTATATATGGTGCCCAGGCATTTTCTCAATGAGATTTATCAAAAAGTCGTAGAACCTCATTATTTAAAGATGCTAGAAAAAGCCGGACAGAAAGGCCCTCCTTGTTCTGCTTCTGGTGCAGTTATCGAAACCTGTCCACCTGGAAACGCGATAGGCATCGGCAATGACATTATCCTGACCGGGTATATGTCTTGCATAAATGAAACATGTGTTTGAGGCATTAACACAAAAAATATGAGGGAGTTTTAAAATCTGAACAATTTTTGAGGTTTGTTTGTTTACAATTGAAAACAATGGCCTCGGTATCGGTCATGCAAAAACAAATTCTTTTCCCTGTAATTGGTACCCATAAACCAAATGCTACAACAATTGGAAAAGAATTCTCCATGCGAGGAATGGGCATTTGAAAAATCTGAAGTTGGCCATTTTGTTGAAACCAGCTTCCTTGAAAAAAAAGCCACCAAACCCAATGCTACAGCTCGCATCAGCAAACAATATGAGACAGAATTAGCAACCCAAAATTGCTCTGGGATTATTGAAGAACCATTAAAGTTCTGACCCAAAAAAAACAAGCCACATTTTTAAAGTTGCTTTACCATAATTAAGGTTTAATTTTGCACGCCGCGTTATTTAAACCAAACGGCAAAATCTATCAAGCGCCTTAGAAATGGTCTACCCGGAATGACAGCGCGGCAGACAAAAGATAGGGAACCCACTAAAATTGGAGTTCCCCTGAGGGTGACCCTACATGCTTCAAAACATTGCTGCACTTGCAAACTACTTGTGCTAATTTATCACTTGTGAATAAGAAACCGATTTGTCTACCGTATCTATATCTAGCCACGGTAAACAATTTTTGTTGAAGGGCCAATTGATTTTTCATAGCTAATGGAACTCCCCATTTATTGCAAATCCTCTGAAAAGACCGTCCAAACTAGATGCTGAAACGCTTGAGGATTACGTTTGTTATCAACACCTACAAAGATGTAATCATCGACACAATGGGAAATCACATCGGATTTAGTTTCAACCTTGGTAACCCATTCATTAAAAAGTGGAGAAGGTTTCAAATAAAGCTGGCGAGCAAGATGCACCCATGGGAAGAGCTTAATCGACAAAGCAATCCTCGCCGAGCTTAATGTACCTAATAATTGGAAATCAACAGGATGAATCGGCAATAATCGAAAAACCGATTCAATATCCGCTTTAACCATGAGTGCACCTTGATCCACTCTCGCAACAATGTAAATCGCATAATCGAAATTTGCATATTAACAGTGCATAGCTCTTTACAATTCATGGTATTGACTGACCTTCAGGAAAAGAAAGGGTGAAGGAGACGGAATTTCCCTTTTCAGACTTGGTATTAGCCAATGGTGAAAACAATAAGATTAGAGATGGGACATTGTTTAAAAGGGCCTGCGAGACGCCCTAAGTTACTCTCTTTCATTACTTTTTCCCGGGCCTGTTTGGGAGTAAATCCGCAATTGATTTTAAGTTTTGAGCATCGCGCCGAAGCCTAGGCGCCAGAATAACCCAATTTGAAACCATGCAAAAAAACATCTTTTAAAACGGAAGCAGCCGATTTTTTTGGATATTTATCAAGGAGTGGAACTAATTCCGAGACAACAATAGGGAGCTATATTTACAGCAAAGGCATCGTGGGGGCCAGGGCATGTAGGAGTTTGATTAGAAACCCCAGTTGGCATTAACATAAAGTGGGTTAGATAGTTAGGCACCCTTTTGAGCAATGAAACGGCGCTCCGTGGCCAACTGGACGCCCCCACAACTGCTTCATTTATGGGCGTATCTGCAGCCATTGTAATTGCAAAACCTGAGCCATTGAAGCGAAGCACACATGCCTCTCTTTGAGACGCGGTGGCAGTTGCTGCACTATGCGTGGCGCGTTTTTTTACCGACGAAAGGACCACCATCCGATCCCCGCGTCTTATGACCCACTCTTGGACTTTGAGTTATTTGCATGAAAGGGAACTGTCAACAACAGGAGACATAGTTCATTATCTATTACATCCCAAGAATGATGGATGCGCATGCTGACGCTGCGGAAACTGCAGATCGTATCGCGCCAACCCCAACCCCTAAATCGGGAGCTGCCGTGCGGATGATGTGCCCATATTTTAGCAGCTCTTGCGTACGATTGGGGTGGGCTGAACAAAATAGACAGCGGCCAAAAATGAAAAAAATGGCGATGTCCAAGCAATGAATATACGATCTTTCGCTTCGCTTTATTGGGAAGCCAATCCACCTGCCCGGCATCATTAACAGAGAGCGAGAGATCAGTTATCGAATCACTAGGGAGGAATCTTCATATATCCAAATGGTTCCAAAATGCAATAAATTCCCCTTTAATATTTTCTCCCTAATTTTTGAGGCAAACAAGCACCTAAGGGATTTACAATTGAGTTAAAATGGTTGGCCACACTGAAAAAGATGCAACAGAAAGGGGGTTATTACACAAATTTAAAGTAGCAAAGTAGGTTCACCACCAAGTCCTGGAAAGGGCACACTTGACTGCAACCTGACTGCACACCTGGTTGCACAACTTCCGAATTTGTTATGGACGTATGCTGTTGACTTGCAAGCACATTGGATGCGGACAGGTTCACCATAGGAATAGAAGATGACGCCGAAATAGCACGATCTCTCTGAGCTAACTCCTGAGCTAACAGTTCTGAACATTCCTTTGAATAGCTCTCGAATTCAGCGACACTGAGTTTGAGAGTAACGGCACTGGCCCTTGCTACATTTTTGAGACCAAACAAGGACACGATATTTTTGTCCGAAGTAGAGGCGGCAAGTCGGAAAAATTAGAGCGATACTCACTGAACGCAGGAATATCGGCTATGCCGGGGCTGATGATTGGAGCACTGGATTGAACAATATCGGCATGTGGATTGATGACGCAACTTGAATTGGGCGAGTTGTTGAATTTTGCACCCCATGCAATGAATGCGCCGCACTACCAGCTCCCGAATGCTCACCCGCATTGACACACTCGCACTACTTACAGCAATAGAACGGAAAGACGCAGTCCTGTCTATCGATTGTGAACTAGAACTACCTGATGTCGAAGCCGATGAATTCAATGCACTAATCGCTTAGCCTGGGACACGCGTTGTCTTGACGGGAGTATCCATTCGATTGCTTGCTTGGTGGATCGTTTACTGTTTTGAGATCGTATTCAGTCGGTTCTCTTAGTGACCACGCTTTCGTTCCCATATTGAATAATAAATCAAAATCACCAGTTCTTGAATAATCGGACGTATTAGCAAAAACAGTTAGTATCAGATAGCAAAATTCCTGTGGTGAAAATATGGACGCATGGATGCAGAGATTAAATGAACACGACCGCTTGAATCAAGAGAAGATTCAATAACTTCCCACACAATGATTGCTCCAATGGAGGTGTTTGTACAGGTACTGATGTGGGGCGTTAGTGATGAAAATGGCTATTGACAGTACTGGACACAAACTTGCATTTTAAGAGCGTTTCATCTCTAACGATCCACATGACAAACTGTACAAAAACTTCCAAGGAAAGCAACTGCATTGTGGGAAGAGCTATGGTATCTTCTTTGCTTGAATCGGTGAAGAAAAACCAAGTAACGGAAACAGCCGCGGAACAAAAAGCAGCTTAGGCCACAAAGACAACTATACGTCACGGGCAGATGATGTGTGATTGGCTCTAAACCATAACAAGAACCAGAGAGGCGGCTGACCACTGGTGTCGGGATAACTGGATTTATGTTATTCGCAAGCTGCTACCATAAATCGATTTAAAACAGCGATGCATAACTGGGCGAAGCAACTCTGCCCATGCAGAAAAGTGGTACAAAATCGATGTCGGGTGTATCGCAATTTAAATTGATTATATCTCTGGAGGACAAAAGAAAATAAGAGGAAAAAAAACACCAACGCCTGGTTCTTGTTCTTTAATATTATGCCAAGTAAGAAGACTTATTTTGAAATTTTCAATATTGAACCAAACAAATTTTTCTGATTGTACATTTTTTTTTGTAGAACAGGCGTAGTAGTCTAATTGCATTGAATTCTGTTATTAACCTTTTTTAAACGTACACATCAGTTGTTACATCGAGTGGTCACCGCTTTATTGCATACGCTTTATATAAAACTCTGCTGCCGGGTCTAATATTCAAATTAATGCTCACCTTGTTTTGTATTGTTTAAAGGCGTGGACTTGTGTTTTAGCTCGGATATCCAAATTCTTTAGAACCGGAAGACGTGAAACATCTTCCTCTTATGAAGTCAACTAGATACTCCTTTTATCTGCAAAATAGAGGATAACTTTTCAAAGGAATGGTCCTATACCGTGTACACCAGGAGGGATGGTTACTACCTCTTTAAAGCGGAACTTTGTAACAACAGTGAACCAAGAGGGGTGGTTACCACCCCTGTGATTTTTAATAAGGAACTAATTATCACATTTTGGTATATAGTTTAGAGTCGCCTATTCCAAACAGAGACATTACAAACATGTTCTAGTAGGATATCACAATGTTGTTACCAATGACTTAATTTTGTATTTTTAGTTATTAACAGACACATCTTTATATTAATAGGCAACAATTATGCTGAAAAGCGTTAGCTTTACATATATTAAAACACAAAGATACATAACATAGAGATATATTAAAAAACATGTAGACAATACAGCAGTTTACAAAAATCCAAAGGAAGAGAAGAAAACATGATTAAAAAACATGTATAGTAAAGTACAATATATTGATAAAAAGCTGAATCAACAAACAGGTAGTGTACAACGGGATAGTGGAGTTATTTAACGATTGTGACGCCTTTTTGGAAGCTCCAACCCCCCTTTGTGCTATACCTGATATTGAAAAGAACCAAATCTCCCTTCGCTGGGAAAGGCTGGTGAGATTCAAGAACGTGAAAGCAATTTCATAGGGTTGATATATTTTCCAAGGGTGATCCTGGAAGAGCGTTTTTGTATCCTTTCCAATTGGAAAGACTGTTGTTTTTTAAGAGCTTGAATGCCAACAACAGCCACGTGATTCGAGCCCAAGGGCGGAATGTACTGTGTTTTAAAGATGAACCTCTGAAGGAAAGATAATCACTGTGAACACTCGTGAAACTAATTACCGTTCACCACATCGAATTTTAACAAAGTTTTGGCCAATGTGATAAGTCAAATGGTGATTTAAATATATGCACAAATTATTATATCGATCAGAATCAAGATCTCTTGTGCCTAGCAGTCTCTTGAACGGCCACATTAACCTACCTTGGGGATTTCTTCATTCTGATTACAAATGAGTTACACAAGGGACGGATCAACAATTCGAAAGGGCTTAGTGGCCGTGCGTTTGGAATACAAGAAGGTTGTGTCAGTGCAATAGTTGCCAGAGAAAGAAATTCCCATAAAAACATACGATTATACCCTGTCAGTGGCTTTTGAAATGATTCTTAAGGTGACTCAAAAGTCGCTACTGCATAGAGGAAAGATAAATAAGTGTATCGGTAATACATGGCCAGGGAATTCCACTTAAGACTTCTTGCTCTCAGTCATACGGAAGTATTACGGTTATATGAAGAACGTACCAATCCAACCCCATAATTACCTATTTCCCATAATTTTACCAAGAAATCAAGCAGGGAATCAAGATTATCTTAAATATTTTGGGCCTGCACAATAATTATTTATCAACGAGAACCACCTTGGTACAAAAATTCAACGGATTGATTGCACAAATTATCCAGGGCGCGCTACAGGCCGGAAAAAAAGGCAAACCTCAAAAACTTGGTTCGAGAGACGCCTTCAGTATGGTTCTATAAACTCCTCTTGTACTCCTGCCATACTTGGCTATGCCTCCCCATGGGATCGTACCGAAAGCGTCCTTAGATCTCAGTGGTGTATAGTTTCGTCTTATTTTGCTGCCTACCGTGACCCGAATACGTTAGCTGCGAGAGTCTGCCTGGTACATCTTAGGGGCGTTTCCTGACTACAAAATCAAATAGGATGGCCCTGGTATCCCCACGTAAGGGAGGTACAGTTATTTCGCCTGTTAGATCCGGGGGCCATTTCCCGCTAAAGATCAATAAGGACGCCCTGTAGCCCAGGAGCTAGCAGACATTTGTACCACATCTCAAATACAAAAGGTTTGAGTGATTAAATATGTAGACAGACTGACAGGAACCCCTGAAATGTGATTCTTAAATGGTGTCACAAATGGTGCCTTAAGGAGAGGGGCCAAGGCAAAGTTTGTACAGGGGTCAACTTTAAAATTGATCCAATCATGTTGAAAAATATACCATGTCATTTGTCTAACCACAAGGATTCGGGAAAGGTATAGTTTGTACTATCCACAACGTAAAGTTTAAGAGTTATAGGCTAAAAACAGCTAAAATCAATAAAAAGGGTCAATTTCAGTTGTACAGGGGTCAAATTTTTAAGTTGCCCCGCGTTGGAAAAAAATTGTGCAAATTATTGGCGGAGCTCATAGGATCAAAATAAGGAATATATGTATATGTATATACACTTATATATATATACATGGTTTAGAGGTACATACATACATATATGGTTTTCTTGAATTATAGTAAGACTTTTTTATGGATATATCAATAGTTTCAGTTGTTACCTTCAGTACAATGGAGGAGATCATTCATACATGTAGTTGGATATATAATTATTCAGAGGTGAAGGAAATTCTTGAAGGGGTATTACACGATTTCAAGGGACGATAACATAATGCACATTGCACATACATAGTTTCAAATATGATATGTCAGAATGCAACACAACAAAATACAAAACAATTAAAACAGCACACTGTTCATTTTAAAGGGACTTTCGGCATCATACAGGATTAAAATGTCATTCTGACGCTGTAAGCTGATGCAAATTTTATGTTGCTTAAATCATTTTAATACAATCAAATCCTCAAAAGTACTTCAATATTAAATATTCTAAACTGACCTGTCTTATAAGGTTGGCGTAATCATAAGCGAACACAGAATAATAGCTAGGGAAAAAGGTAGGACTAGAACTAGAAGCACACCCAGGAGGGCAATCGGGAGGCCAGATCGGTAGCCAACAACTGGCTCCGGAGCAGAGATAGAGTCCATTCAAGGTAGGAGGACGTCTCCTCGGGTTTGCGGCGGCGTGGCGGTAGGTGACCTCCGACCAGTGGGTTAGAGATGGTATCTTCTAAATATATCGCCTCGAGTTTACCGCCCGTCTCTGATTCAAGGGGTTTGTCAGACTCCTCTGCCAGCGGACCCTATGCGAAGAAAGCTCTGCTTGAGAGCCGGGTTGCCAAGGGGGCTTTGGTGCGCCTACCATCTCAGAGGCAGTTCTAATCTACCACCAGAAAGTCTGGGAGAATTGAGACCCATCCTCAACCTGAAGCCTCGGAGACGCTGGCCGCCATGCCCAAAGTTTTTATTATTTTTTGGAAAGGCTAGACTTACAAGACGTCAATCTACACCTTCCGTGCACAGGTCCTCGCAGAAATGGCTTCGTTTCGCGGTGGGAGGGGAGGCTTACCAGTTCAGCGTCCTTCCCGTCGGTTGTTCGTCTACTTAGACGATTGGCTGATGGTAGCCCCTTCACGCTACCTCCTGCAGTCTATAGTGGGGAAGTTGTGTCGCTGGTCTGGACACTAGGCTTTCTTGTGAATTTGAACAAGTCAGGCTTGATGCAGTCTCTCACCTTTTTGGGAGACGACCTAGATTTTGTGTCGGCCTTGATGAGACCCAGAGCGGATAGGATGGAAGTGGTAACAGGGTGTGCCCGGTTAATCCTTCGCAGTCAATCGGTGTCGGCTTGAACGTGGCTTCGATTCCTGGTCTGCTGGCTAGCCTGAATGACATCGTTCCGTATTGCGAACTACAGGTGAGAACCTTTCGAATCCATCTGACCGGCCATTACCGCGAGTTGCACCATCCTCTGATGCGTCAAATCTCAGTCTCCCGAGATCTATTCTCAGACGTTAAATGTTGGACGCATCCAATCAATTTGATCCAAGCTAGGCCACCACATAAACGTCCTCGAGCTTTAGGCTATCTTTCTAGCGTTACGTCGGTGCCCCCTACCCCCGTCAACAAGTAAGGAGGGGTCATGTGCGCCAACCTTTGTAATGAAGTATTGCGGCTCCTAAGGTGGTGCTAGGGCTGGGAAATCAGGTTGAAGGCCTTCCATGTCCCACGGATAGAGAATGTGTTGTAACCCAACCGAAGGTGAGATGGTCATCGGTGGAGTGGGAGTCAGAGGGTCAATGGTCCATTCGTGGACCTTTTCACCTCAGTTGGGAATCATCAACTCCCGACGGAGCAATAGGGGCGGGATGTACTGGCGTCGGATTGGCTGGGGCTGATTGCCTACACCTTCCCACAGTGGCTATGATCCCGTGAGTCCTCCAAAAGGTCGCTCTATTGGTGACCCGTTTTGGCCATGCCGTCCCCCAGGCTGTTAGATCTGGTAGCAGAGGAACCGATCCGGCTTCCAATGCGCTTGGACCTAGTAAGGGGTCCTCCGGCCAAGCCAATCGTCCCCCCGGAGCGCACCATTTACACTCTGCACCTGTACTGTCTGGCGCATTTCCACGACTACATTTTCATGAATTCTTGAATGAGAAAGAGCATTTTAGGATTCTCGAATCCGCCGTTACCATGCACGGGGGGTCTTGTGCTTTATGCAGTTTTCTGCAACTGCAGGCCAGATGCGGGATTTCCATTACAAAAGCTCCGGGCGTACCCCAACGGCCATATGCCAGCTCCCTGCGGGCTTGGAAGATGGTTTGATAACAGATTTCTCTAGCCACACCTGGCCAGCCTGGTAAGAGTATTAAGAGTATGTGCTCGGCTCATAACCTTGTTCCGATAGGATTTGCGTCTTAATTCTACAATTCGTTGCATCAAAATTTTGATTTGAACCATCCAGAGCTAAGCTTCCTGAACTTATGGAGGAAAACGATTTATTGGTGGCTGCCGCAACGAAAACGAGATTGTAGTGGAGCACTGGAGACCTTTACACCGCTATGGGTAAGCTAAGTCTTGACATTCTAAAGGGTAGCGTTAAGTCTCTTAATGCTAGTTTGTAATTTTGTTTCCTGTCTGTAATTACTTTTTTAACTATCATACGCAATAGAACAGCAATTAAACAGTTGGAACAAATATCACAAAATGGTGCGGTTTTACTTTTAACTGTAAAGGAATATTATGATAATAAATCAAGGTGGGCACTTCAATTGAAAATTAAGGACCTTTCACCACTTTTCTGAAATTACACTAAGAGCACATAAGAATTAGATCAGCACCATAGCATGATCAAGGACAGTTTCTTAATCCTTCAGTGGGCTCTCTGTGTAAACCCCCTCAAAATTTGCAACCTCTGGCTCTCCGACAATATAGGTCTAGGTTTACATGGCGACTGCATTCTCCGAAGTAGAATTGATCTGAACAAATATCTAGTCCGGATTGGAGTTTCTCGCTGGGGAATAGGAGGATCTGGATCGGAAGGGTGCATGTCTTGAAGGTTGTTCCACATGATTAGCTCATTAATTTCTCGGGTGTCCTGGATGGGACTTGATTATCGATTCCTTCATGGCTTGAATAAGAGGACCGATCGTAGAGGACGATCCACTTATAAGGGGTTCTACGGTGGACCGAAGTCATGTTGGCGATAAGTTAGAAGCCTTATCCACAGTCTGGCGCGGTCGTCGAACAGAAGAGTAGGGGTCCGTTACACCGACCACAGACTGGACCCTGTCTATTAAAGAAAGCGGAGAAAGGAAGAACAAATCCTCTTGAAGTGGAAGGTGGCTCTTAGGAAGCTTGTAGAACGATGGAAGTTAAGTGTTGATTTATCATTGTTGATAGGAAGCTCTGGGGGACACAAGCTGTCTAGTATGAATTAGAACTGCGAATGGAGGGATTCGTGGGAGGGGAGCTGCGACGATTCGTGATCAGGTATTCCGGTAGAAGCATAGAGATCTGGCGTTGGCGGAGGGACCTGGCGTGGCGGAGGGATAGGTACTGTCTTGACTACCTTTAAAATGTTCCGTTGAGTTATTTAAAGCTTCAAAAGGAAAGGTTTATTGCCATTGGGTCTAATCCCATTTGGGCTAATAGCCATTTGGTCTAACTACAATTCGTCTAAACCCAGATGTCTTAATACCAAAATTTGTCTAATAGCCATTTAGTCTTAAAACATCCACAATTTATTCTAACAAACAGAATGTCTAATATCCATTTGGGCTAATGCCCATCTAGTCTAATTCCCATTTCGTCTATTGCCATTTGGGCTAACTAACCCAAAAGGCAGGGGGGGGGAACACCATGTGGTCTAATTACCATTTGGTCTAATATCCCATTTAGTCTAAATCCATTTGGTCTAATATCCATTTGTTCTAATATCCTTTTGGTCTAATACCCAATTGGTCTAATAGCCCATCTGGTCTAATATCATCTGGTCTAATACCCATTTGGTCTCCATACCACCCGTTTGGTCTAATGCCAGTTGGTCTAATATCCATTTGGTCTAATACCCATTTGAGCTAATATTCATTTGGTCTAAATCCATTTGGTCCAATATCCATTGGTCTAATACCCATTTTGTCTAATACCCATTGGTCTAATTTCCCCTGTCTAATATTTTGTCTAATACCCATTTGGTCTAATCACTAATCCATGTTTTAAACAAACCCAAAATAATTGATCTTAAAACCTTGATTTATAAAATTGAAAAAAATATCTGGCAATTGCAGGAATCAGTAGCTCATCCTCACATCATTTCCTGCAGCTAGAGCAGGGACCACAGTTCCCTACAGCTACAAGGGGCCCGTGGTTTTTTTTTTTAGCCATTTTAGCAATTGACTTTTCCTTAGCATGTGTCCGTGTCCCCAAGGAGACACTGAATGTTATTGCAGAACAGTGGTTCGTTGGTCGTCCAGGTTTTCTCCTGCATGAGTCGTTACATACAGTGCATACTCTTATTTCTTTGATGAGTCATATGGCTCTTTCCACGATGGGTGCAGTCGCTCTCCGATACGGATGTGGCATTTTACTTTCTTCTACTCTTGATATTCAACTAAATACGGTAACAGGATGTACAAATGAGTTGATTTTTTTTCCACGGTCCTTTGAGATATTTGCCCGTGCGGGCTCGGGTGAAGAATAAACCCGATGTATCCCTGCATGTAGAGGGCGACTAAAGGGATCCCTGGCCGTGTTAGGGGTGAAGAAACCTTGGTCTGCCCATTGTACCCTTGTGAATGTCCATAAGACAACTCGTCTAATGTCCAACATGATGTCAGTTTTCTCCACTGGTAAATTTCCTTCGTAGAGAGAGAGGTTCTATGCTTGGACCGATTCTTTTTCTTATTTTTGTCGATGATTTGTATCTTGATAGTCTTCTTCTTTTTCAATTTGCAATGACCATACATTGCTAAGAACTGTATGGACTTGACCATTTAAATCTGCAAGATGATTTAGACCAACTTTATGCTTGGTCCTGTCCCAAGACCAACTTCTAATTAATGCCTTTACTTGTGCATTCATGCTGTTTCTAGATTCTAAACTTTGCTCGGAACAACTACTCCGGTTGGGCAAACTCTGCAAACATTTGCAAACTCGGTCATACTTTGTTTTTCTCTAATCTTTCCTTTTCTGGTACCAATTGATTCTCATGCAACAAAATGTCTCCACTAAATAGTTTGGTTTCGATTGCACTGGGAATTTGCACTTTTTCTGCTCTTTTGGAAATTTTACAGGCTCTTGTACTAGTTCACATGGTTTACTGTGCTGTTGTTTGGTGGGCCTTACAATACCGAGTGAACATGACGAGAAAATTCAAGAAAGGAACTCGTACGTGTTCTCTTTTACAGGAAAGAGCATCTTGGGGAGCGCGTTGAATATCTTGATCGGTTTCTGATTTTGGTTTGCTTGGAGTGGCTAATTGTTCAAATTTCAGCATTACAATTTTGTTAAAACTGTTTGGTTCTTCTTTTTTGGAAAATTATTTTTCGCAAACGTCGCATCTCAAAAATGTCATATTATGCATTGGAGAGCAAGAAACGATTTTTCTTAATCTGTGTTCCCAGACTTAGGGAAAGTACAACCAGTTGATATTCGTCACGCGATTCTGCGTCAAAATTTATGATATATTTTGGTGGGCATTTTAAAACCCTAGTCTTAACCAAAAAAAACCCTTTTTTGTAACACGGTTTCCAGAAGGGTGGTGACCATGCCCCCGAGAATTCGTTTTAAAGAAGTCCCGATGCTTATGATTGTGAACCAGTGGGGTAACTATGGTCCTCCACTTGCCATTGATACACCAAAGTGCCAACATAACTAGTATGACGGCACTTGACGCCATATAAAATCCGCGAGCCGGCAAAAGTACATTTTTCCACAGAAAATAGGCCAATTTGCATTAAAAAGGTAGGAATATCGGAGTTTCATGTGGTTTTCAGAAATTCTAAATGATGGCATGCAATTGACTATAGTTGTTTACAAAAACAAGGTTTTTGAGCCCCCACACCCTTGGACTTTGACCAGTCATCCCCCCCAACCTGGACTTTGACAGCATACCACCCCGGGACTGTGGCTACCTTCACATTTTTTTCTTATAAAACGACCGAAGGATTTTTAACGAAAGTTTTGCATTAATTTTATGGCACCGGAGTAAGTTTCAACTATTGGGGTGCACTCCGCAAATGAGGTTAAGCAACATATATTGGTAAGAGCAGAAATAGGCCCGTAAGTTTTTTCAATGGCTGTTTGTGAAAATAGGGCTAGACCAGCTTATTACATTGTTGTTTTTATACTACCTTGTGTAATATTTTTGCTATGTGCAAAAAAAAATGATGCCACAGCTGCCATAATTCAATTATTGTGGCCGATTTTTTCACCTCAAAAGGTCAGGTTGACCGGAATTCGTACTTGTTTTTTTTAAGCAAGGCACAATAAAAATACATATTGATTAGAACCATTGTGTATATTTTATGCCTTTAGTGGAGTATCTGCTATTACTACACGATATTGAATTGTGATATAAAACACCAGTGTAGGAATTACGACCCTTGGAAGACCACAGGGTGTGAAACCTGAAAAATTTCAGAACATTTGTTGTAATCTTCATATGGCAGAACTTCCATATTGTCAACGGCCCCTCTCATTATTTACATGCAACACAGTAAAATGTTTAGATTTTAGCTGTTTATCCGTTTTTGATCAAAAAAGGCCAAAATTAAAATAAATTTGTATCATGTAATATACTACTAGGTGGGTACCTATGGAAGTCTTTCCTTTTGGACAAATACACAACACTGAAAATGGTCTGTTATCCCAACTTCTATTACAGGGTGGTCCCCAAAAAAAAAAATTCCCCCCAAAACCTTGGATGTCAATGAGTGTCAAACAAGTGTAAATAGGTTTGTGTTCCATCACACAGATAAATTAATTTTTCAAATATTTTTTGTGCCTTATAGAGCTTTGTGCAAGTATCAATTTAAAAGAAAAAGTACTGCAACTAGTCATCCATTTAGCAAGATAAAAAACCTACAGGTCAGGATTGTCACACAAAATGAAATACCCAGAACATAATTTAAATACTATCAAAGAATTACTCATTGTGTTCAACAACGAATTAGTAATCGTTCAACAAACGGATTAGTAATCCCTTCAAACGAATTACAAATCGTTCAAAAACGGATTGGTAATCCCTTCAAACGGATTACTAAATCGTTCAAAACCATTAGTAACTCGTTATCAACGAATTACGAAATCGTTCAAACGGCAATAGTAATCCATTCAACGAATTCCTAAACTGTTCAACGATTAGAATCCCGCTCAAATGAATTAAGTAACTCCATTCAACGGATTAGTAATCCGTTCACACGAATTAATTTCAAACGGATAAGTAATCCGTTCCAACGAATTACTAATTGTTTCAAACGAATTGCTAAATCGTTTCAAAAGGATTTGTAATCCGTTCAACGAATTAGTAATCCGTTTTTAACGATTAGTAATCCGTTCAAATGGGCTAAGTAATCCGTTCCAAAAAAACGAATTACTAAATCGTTCAACGGATTAGTAATCCGTTTAAACTGAATACTAACTTGTTCAAACGAATTACCTACATCGTTCAACGGATAATTAATCCCGTTGAAACGAATTACAATTGTTCAAACGAATTGCTAATCCGTTCAAAAGGATTAGTATCCGTTCAAAGAATTAGTAATCCGTTTTAAAACGAATTAGTAAATCGTTCAACGGATAAGTAATCCGTCTCACACGAATTACTAAATCGTTAAAACGGATTATAATCCGTTCAAACGAATTAACTAAAATTGTTCAAAAACGAATTACTAAATCGTTCAAACGGATTTGGGGTATCCCCCTTCAAATACGAACTATTAAATTCGTTCAAACGATTACTAAATCGTTAAAACCGATTAGTAATCCGTTCAAAACGATTAGTAATCGGCAAATGATTATAATGACGACTTACCTGTCGAGTTAGGAAATTGACGACTTAATGGACGAGATAATTGATGACTTACCTGACATGTTCCATGTGGGGGGACATGAACAATGGGGGACCAGGACAATGGGTTCAAGAAGAAGGGACAGTGGCAATGGGGTAAAGGGCCAATGGGTCACGAACAGGGTGACAGGACCTGTGTTTTCAGAACGGGGAGAAAGGGGACAATGGGTCCATTCGGTGGTCAAGAACTCTGGGGCAGACACAATGGGGGTCAGAAAGGTGGAAACAAACAATGGGATCAAGAACGGTGATGAACAATGGAGTCATGAACATTGGGGACTATTTCGCGGATTAGTAAACCGTTCAAACGAATTACTAAATCGTTCAACGGATTCGTAAGCCGTTCAAACGATTACTAAATTGTTCAAACATTACTAAATCGTTCAAACAGGTACGGTATCCGGTCAACCAATTACTAAATCGTTCAAACTGATTTGTAATCCGTTCAAAAACGAATACGAAATTGTTCTAACGATTACTAATCTTTCAAACGGAATTAGTAATCCGTTCAAACGAATTACTAAATTGTTCAAACGAGGATTAGTAATCCGTTCAAACGAATTACTAAATCGTGCATTAGGGGATTAGTACTGCGACTTACTGTCATTTAAGGGAAATTGATGACTTAATGGACGAGATATTGACGACTTACTGCGTTTTCCATGTGGGGGACAGGCCAACGGGATCAAGCTCATATGGGACAGGGACAAGGAGGTCAAACAGCTGGGAACGTGACAGGGGTCATGCACAACAAGACAGAGATATATGGGGTCATGAACGGAACACGGACAATGGTTCAATAAGAAAGGGACAGGGGAAATGGGCCAAGAAGGGAAGAGATATTGGGGTTCAAGCACATATGGACAGAGAAATAGGGTCAAGAACTGGGACAGGAACATGGGTCAGGACCTTGGTACAGGGACAATTGGGTCAGAACATCATAGAGATAAGTGGTCATGAAACTGGATAGGGAAAGGTGTCAAAATCTGGGTGACAGGGACAATTGGGGTCAAGAAAGGGGCAGTTTACAATGGGTATGAACACTGGGGGGACATGACAATGGGTCAAGACTAGGTGCCAGTTTCAATGGGGTCAAGAACAGGGGAAAAGGGGACAATGGGGTAAAGAACTAGGATATGAACAATGGGGTCAACTGGGGGAATATTGGACAGATGTGTTAAGAACATGGGGGATCGGAACAATAGGTTCTCGAACAACAATATTCGCCTGCCCTTCGCGATCCACCTTCACTATTTTAAACTTGACCTTAGGTGACCTTTGACCCTGTATGTACCTTTGTCTCATTATCATATGAATGGTCCCAAGGTGGATCTATGACAATTTCTGTAGCTATTGGACTTCTACTTCTCGACGGAAACCAATTTTGAAATGTCTTCCGCCTCTTTATAACTTGACCTCATAACCTTTGACCTTGGAATGTGACTTTTGACCTCATTATTTATGACGGTTCCCAAGGGCATCCATGATCAAAGTTTATTTTGGCGTATTCCAGTTAGTTTATAACTTACTCTCCTGACCTTTGACTCGGAATGTGACCCTTGACCTCTTATCATATGAAGGTTAGAAAGGAACATCTATGATCCAAGTTCTGCAGCTATTGGACTTTTCTATTCGAATAATAACCAAGATTGGATTGTTCAGCCCATTTTATAACTTGACCTCATACGATCTTTGACCTATATGTGACCCTTGGACCTAATCACCATATGGAGGTTCCCCAAGGGCATCTATGACCCTATCTCTGTAGCAAATGGTACTTTTTAGTTCTCGCATGCGAAACTTTTCCGAAACTTTAACCTTGGAATAGACGAGACATGCACGGGCACACGTAAGGACAGACATTCAGGACTGGTAGATGTCGTCTCCTGCAATTCCTGCAAGCGATACAAAATGGATCAACACGAGGGGGCCAGGGACAACGGGGTCAAGACAGAGGGACAGGTTTTGAATGGTCAGAAGATGGTGACAGATATGAGGTCAAGAAATGTGGACAGGTAATATGGGATCAATGAGGACAAGAACTTTAAACAGGGTCATGAACAGGAGTAGACCAATGGGGTCAAGCAACGTGACAGGGAGAAATGGGGTCATGACAATGGGGACGGGACAATGTGGTAGAATAATGAGGGACAGTACAATGGGGTCAAGTACAGGTTGGCAAGGACAATGGAGTCAAGACCTGGGGAAAAGGGACAATAGGGTCATGAACATTGGGAGAATGAATGGGGTCAACTAATAAGTGCAGAACATGGAGAACAGGGACAATGGGGGTCAATGCGGTCATGGAATGGGGGACAGACACAATGGGGTAAAGAACATAGGAGGCTGGGACAAATGGGTCAGAACTGGGGAACAGGAACAATGTGGTCATGAACAATTTGGGTACAGGAAAAATGGGTTAAGGGTCAAGACCAATGAAGGGACAGGGACAATGGGTTAAGTTGTAAATAACAATGAAGAGACATGGACACTGGGTCAAGTTTAATACAATGAAAGAACAGGGACATGGGGGTCGAGTCCAAGAAAAGAGGGATCAAGCTAATTCTGAGGTTATGAACATGGTGAACAGGGACAATGTGGCCAATAGGTCAAGAAACTGAGAGGACAGGGCAAGTGGGGGAAGAACGGAAGCAGGGCCAATGGGACATGGACCAATGGGACAGGGACATGGGTCAACGCGTCAAGAACAGGGGGGCAGGGATCCATGTTCACCCATTCTTGTCCCCATTAACCCCATTATCCCTGTTCCCCCTGTTCTTTACCCATTTTCCCTGTCCCCCACCCTCTTTTTGACCCCATTGGTCCCGGTCCCCTTCTGACCCCATTGTCTCTGCCCCTGTCTTGATCCCTTTGTCCCTTCCCCTCTTCTTGATGCTATGTTCCTGTCTCCCCGTTCATGACCCCATTTCCCCGTCCCCCAGTTCTTGAACCTATTTGACCCCATTGTCCCTGTCCCCGCCTTGTTCATGGACCCCAGTGTCCATGTACCGCCTGTTCATGTCCCCCTATTTCTTGACCCCATTGTCCCTGTCCCCCTTTCATATTGATTTCAAGATGGCCAACCAAACGAATTGGAGTTCAACTTAAATTATGCTTATATAGCACTCAGCATCACAATATGGGTATTGCCACCGTATTTAGTCCAGTATGTCATTCCAAAGGTCAAGATACAGGACAAAGTTATTCCATTCAATTGTCGGCCCTTTTGAATTCAAGATGGCCACCAAACGAATTAAGTAACAAATTAAAAACGGTTTCCTTTAGAAATCTTAGCATCACAAACCGGTATGCCACCGTTTTACCAATGTATGTATTACAGAAGTCAAGATACAGCTCCAGTATATTTAACGTGGCGGCCATTTTGAATTCAAGATGGCCGCCAAACGAAATTATTTGCAACTTAAATAACGGTTTTCTTATAGAAACCTTAAGCATCACAACCAGGGGTATAGACACCAATTTACCTTTCTAAGCGCCCACAAATAGAGATATGGGGGAATATCTTAAAATACGGACATTTTTAAATCCAATAATGCTGCCAAACGGGGTGGTCGAAAATGGGAACAAACCAATTCGAGTTCCCTAGGTGTCAATATCCGCAAAAGAACAAAAAATCAAAATGTAGCAAAATAGCCGGCAAATCCAAAAACATACGATAAGGCACCAACTACATGAACACGTTCCCACCAGGTAAGTCATCACTTATCTCGTCCATAGTCGTCAATATCCTAACTCGATAGGTAGTTGTCATTATAATCCGTTTGAACGATTTAGTAATTCTTTTGAACAATTTAGTAATTCGTTTGAACGGATTACTAATTCCTGTAACAGATACTAATCCGTTTAATGATTTAGTAATTCGTTGAACCCTTTAGTATTCTTTTGAACGGATTACTAATCAATTTGAACGGTTTGGTAATTCGTTTGAACGGATTCTAATCCGTTTGAACGATTTAGTAATTCGTTTTAACGGATTACTAATCCATTGAACGATTTAGTAATTCGTTGTGAACGGATTCTAATCTGATTTTAAAACGCTACTAATCCGTTTAAACGGATTACAATCCGTTTGAACGATTTAGTAATCCATTTCATATTTAGTAATTCGTTTGACGGATTTATTAAATCCAGTTGAACAATTTAGTATGCGTTTGGCCAGATTAGCCAAGAAAAATATATTTTTACGAATGTCCCATTAGGGGCGCCGTAATTATTAAATAGAATATGTGACATATACCATGGTAAATCATTATTCTGAAATGACACCATGACAAAAGATATGTTTGTTAGCAGTGATCTAGTTGTGCCTCCCGTGTCCATTTTTTTTGTTCCGAAATTTAAGCATAATTAGCATAATTTGGTAAAAAATGAATTGGCTCTTTTTCACAAATATTTTGGGAGATTTTTTACTTATACACCTTTTCTTAAAACCATCTGCTTTACAAGAAATAAATGTCGTATCTACCTATCTATTTTCCCGTGTTGTCAACAAGTCGTTATCGACCAGTAAAACGCCTTTATTTGCAACTCACAAAGAATTCAATTTTTTTGTGCAACCAAGGTGTTCTACACCTAGATAGGTCTATTTAGCTTAATAAACCTCTGGCCATAATATGAGACTGTCACCTGAACTGTATATCAAATTAAGCGTAATGTTCTACTTTTTCATATATATAAATACTCAATTTCGCCAAAAATGCAGTTAGACTTTTGTTGCACTCACATGACGAAAACACCTTGATAGACAATGTTTGGTAGAAAGTATAGTGTTATCTTTAGTTGTCGACCAAAATATGCCATAGACCCGATAACTCTTTAAAAGGCGTTTTTCAATATTTTTCGACACACACTAACCCTAACGCCACCGAAACACCAAAACGCCAATGGACTGAGTGAGAAAATGCACAAAGTCGTCATCGAACGAAGAACATACGGGCACGAAATCGCTGTCACAAACACCGCCGAAGCTGAAATCCACAGGTCATGGGAGTGGGCCCCTGGTTCGTCGAGACACCAAAGTTTCCAACTTTTCTCTTTCCTCCCCTCTCATTATTCTTTCATTTCCCTCCCGGGAGATAGATATAGATACATGCTTCTAAAAGCTATAAGATAGGGGCCATTTTTTTCGACTCGCCCTGTATAATTAAAGTGTATTTATTTGCTGATGATACAACTGATATATTACTCAAATAATGATATTGACGCATTGTATATAAGGTGTTAACAGGGAACTAAAGAAGTGAATAAACTGGTTTAAATGCAACAAATTGCGGCACAAGATAGCTCATCAGGTAAGCGCTCGACTCCAGTGTATACTCATTCCATGGTTATAGGCGTGCGTTCGAGCCCCTGTGAGATTCAGCTATAGTAATTTCCCTCGACAAGAAATTAACCGCTGATTGTCCCCGATTTACCCATGCGAAGATTGGGAAGCTGGGTCCCGGCATGCGCGAGGTTATCTCGATGTATGTTGCTGATAGGGAAAGCGCTGATACCGATCTGATGCATCTCTTTTGAAAATGATGCAGAATGGTTGTATGGTATGGTTGGCCACAGTGATCAGCGACCATTTTGTGAAAGCGCTTAGAGGCCAATAGCAAAGGCGCTATATAAAGCTTGCTCTTATTATTCATTATTCTATTGCTCTGTTAAATGCATCTAAAACAAAACATTATGCTTTAAGGAACAGCGATTATAACACCAAAACTGTAAAACTGATAAAAAATAATTTTGGGTGATCTAAATTAGTCCTCGAGTTTCTTCGGCAAAGTTTTTGGGATTACCATTGATGAAAATTTGACATCAGAAAATCGTATAAATAACCTGGAAAGTATGTTCTAACAATAAAATACAAACAATACAATACAAACGGCATTTGATTTTGCGCCTTCTCAAAACAAGTCAAAGCGCTTTACAAATAGAGAGTAATTTACTATTTAGCCTAAAACATGCTTCATAACTTCATACATATACTGTTGTATTCTTAGAAAGTACTTAACATCAAACTATAAAATAAAAAAAAAAGAAAGAAAAACAAGCTAGGCATAATTGTAAAATATCAGTGAGGCAAGAACAAAAAAAACACATTTTAAGCACACAATCAACTCTTAGGAAATAGTATGAATTTTAGAGCTTCTCTGAAAAAGTAACAATGACATTGGAGTGAGTGCGAACGAGATAGGCAAAGAGTTCATAGGCTAGGGCAGCATTGCTGGAACGCGCTGTCACCCACTGACCTTTTGTGCGGGAAACAGTGAAGAGCGGCTTGTCATCTGCAGAACGCATATTGGTGTTAAACAAAGTTAAGCACTATTGCATAAATCATCAATGGTATAAACTATATTGTAACATTACTTATGCCTTATTTACGAATGGTTATTTTACTATGGAGAGAAGTGAATAAAAGTGAATATAACTGGTGAAATGCAACAAATTTTCTTAAAGCATCTCTAAAACAACTTACTGCTTATAGGAACAGCGTTATAAAAACCAAACAGTTGTAAAACTGATAAAAAAAATACTTTTGATGGAGGTTAAATTAGCTCAAGTTTCTTCGCCAAAGGTTTATTGGAATACATGATGAAAATTGACCATAGAAAACTCATATAAATAACAATTTGTAGTTATGCTAAACATATTGGTGTTAAACCAGTTAAGCACTTCTTGCCTAAATCATCAAGGTTATAACTATATTGTACATATGTATGCCTTATCTTACGTATGGTATTTTACTCCGGGGCAGTGCATCTAAAAGAATGCTTGACCTAAATTATTTATTAAATTACAAAAGAAAGCCTTTAGGACAAGAGCTCATACTTATGTCATACTAAACACTTTGATAAACTAAAATACTTTAACCATTTTGATCTTAACAACAAAGAACTTGGTATATTCATGTATAAGTATAGACAGGGTTTGCTACCAAAATCATTTGATCATCTATTTGTAAATATAGAAAATGTTCACAAAATAACACTAGAAACAAAAATAATTATCGTCTTGAAATTCATAAAACAAAATCTGTTCTGACAAATGGGCCAAAATTATGGAACTCGGACAACTGATGTTAAGAACGGCACAAGCGTAAAAACATTCAAGATAACATTTCAAATCTTTCTTATAAAAACGACAAACAGGAAATCGTCAGAAATTATAATTTTTTTTGATAAATATTATAAATATATTTTGCAAACATGCATGTTTGATCTATGATATGGTTTTTCGTATTTCGATATGCCTTCAACTTATGTTAAAATTTATATTTATGATTTAGTATTTTTGTATATCTTGCATTTTGATACATTCTGTGTGTGTGGCGTAGGTCTGGTGTGTGTAGGGGTCTGTGGATGGGTGTTATTTGTTTTATGTCGTTTTGAACATGTTTTTGCGCGTTTTTTTATAAAGTGGTGTAATGCTTCTCAGGCTTTGCCTTTTGTTTTATCGCCGCCATCATTGTATGTATTTTTGGTATTGATTTCAATTTTGTATTGTAATTTTGATGGAAATAATAAATGATATGATATATATGAAAGTTACGACCATTTTACATTAGACGTGTGAATTTCACATTTGTCCCATTTTTGCATTGTGTTCTATGGGAAGGCAAAGTAGGTGCATCCTACGGTCAAGGTACCATACAAAACACACCAAGGATCAAAAATGATACAAGAGGAGCCAAGTATACCAACTTAATGTAGGGAACAAGATTAAGACAAACTAAACTAAAGCAGAATGCACACCATTTTTTTCCATACAAGAATATGCAACAACAGACAAGAACCACAAAACTGACATGGAACGTATGGCAACGTTCGATGACCAAATGTACTCATTTCCAAAGCCTATCATTTATGGAATGTCCCTACTCTGACCATACTTACTGTATGGAGGTGGGTGTCGCATATGACAATAGAGAAACAGATTTAATTATTTTATTATTGAAATCATGCTTTAAAAACACGGTCATATTTCTACACTTATTTTTTTTTTCTCTTTTCTTACTTTTTCTTCGTTCTTTCAAAAAAAAAATCTTGATCATCTGATTCAAGCCATAAAATATCATGGATATAAATATTAACCAAATGGATATTAGACCATATGAACATTAGACCAAATGGATATTAGACCAAATGGGCATTAGACCAAACGGGTATTAGACCAAATGAATATTAGACTAGTTGAATATTAGACCAAATGGATATTAGACCAAATGGGTTTTAGACCAAATGGATATTAGACCAAATGGATATTAGACCAAATGGGTTTTAGACCAAATGGATATTAGACCAAATGGGTTTTAGACCAAATGAATATTAGACCAAATGGATATTAGACCAAATGGGTTTTAGACCAAATGGATATTAGACCAAATGGGTTTTAGACCAAATGGATATTAGACCAGATGGATATTACACCAAATGGCATATTAGACCAGATGGGTATTAGACCAATTGGCATTAGACCAATTCGGTTATAGACGATATGGGTATTAGACGATAAGAGTTTTAGACCAGATGAATATTAGACTACATGGCTATTAGACTAAATGGTTTTTAGCCTTGTTACGGTCACCTTGACCAAGGCCAAATTCACCTCAAAACTACGGATTCAAACTCCTGAATAACTAGACAATACACTGTGAACTTGATTACAAATTTTAAAACAAAGTATTTATTTTAATTGTGTGTCTAAATCAATCTCAATCAAACATCAATTAGGTATTAATAATCAAAGATTAATCTATAATAAAGTTGTTAATTAATGAACTACTAAACTTACTAACTGGTGTGTGCCGCGACGCGGGCTGCAGCGAGATTACTATAAAGATGCAGAACTTACAAACAGTCCTGGCGAATATTCCAGCATAAAACTTCAATTTCCAATAGTGGGACGTGTCCACGGACGACTTGTCCTTACTGAAGAAAACCAGCTCCTAATGACTCCCGAAACTTGGAGGTCGACTAAAAGTCCAAAAGTGCTGTAGCTTGTTTATCCTTGGATAACTCAGAGGCCACGGAATACAAAACCGAAGACGGCTACACAGTCGGACGACTACTGGAGCTGAGACAACTATGACAATGTCCACTACGGAAGACAGTGTATAACTACTACTGAAATTACTGTCAACTAGATGTCACTATCCTTGGAGTAATGATGTTGTAATACTCTGCCTCATCTTCTCTCACCAGGGCTTTATATATCCTCTCAAACAATTCCAGAAGGATCTAGTCCTCTCTACAGGGTGAGTCAGAAAAAAGTACAACCAAATGAAGGATTTTTTATGAAGAAACCTTACCGGAATTTACCAAATTATTTCCTGTGTTAGATAGTCTGTTTAATCAGCTTTCACAATAATTTTAAATTTTTAAAATCGATCAAGCCTTTCAAAGGCTACAGTTATTTTTGTGAAGGTATCCATTTTCTGCCCCGAACAAATTGCACACTGACTGTACACATGATACTCATTACCACGCATTTTTTTTTTTTTTTTTTTTGGTCGACTAAAAGTCCAAAAGTGCTGTAGCTTGTTTATCCTTGGATAACTCAGAGGCCACGGAATACAAAACCGAAGACGGCTACACAGTCGGACGACTACTGGAGCTGAGACAACTATGACAATGTCCACTACGGAAAGACAGTGTATAACTACTACGGCAAATTACTGTCAACTAGTTCCCTATCCTTGGAATATGATGTTGTAAGACTCTGCCTCCCTTCTCTCACCAGGGGGCTTATAGCCTCCTCTCAAACAATTCCAGAAGGATCTAGTCCTCTCTATATAGAGTCATGTGCTACTAGTCCATACACCCTGAGTCTAGATCCCTCCATGTTCCCATATGTTCTGTGCATCCGTAAATGAATCTATGTTGCCACACTGGAATCACATGCATGTCCCTCACCCTGTATGTGACTGCATAACTATGCAGCAGTGTGCCACTATCGCTTTAGTGACAAATTTCCAGCAAGCATCCACTTACTGAGTAATCTCTAGATATTTCAGGCATTTCTAATCATTCTATTGTTCACACACCCCAGATGTGCACACAAGCCAGTGATATTTTTATGTTACTTAGATTAATTATAATATTTTATATGCTAATTTATAAGTTAACTAATTGAAAGTTAAATAAATCATGCTCTTTTGGGGGCTTGGGCGGTAACAGCCTAAATGGTTATTAGACTAAATGGTATAGACCAATTGGAGTTAGACAAAATGGCCACTAGACCAATTGGGATTGACCAAATGGCAAGTCACCAAAAGGGGTACTGCGGAAGGTTGTTTGCAGCCTGAACATCGACTTCCAGGAAGTTCCTGCCCGAGCCTGTGTTGACACCTGCATTAGGCGTCCTGAAGTGAAGCTCCGAAATGATGGCCTGTGGAGTACCTATACAGAATGGAGGTGGTCTGGTGCGCTTGTTGAGGGCCGTGACGTTCAGGATCGAGCGCCTAATCCCCGGATTTCTTGGGAGTTAAGAAGATCTGACAATAACTTTTGCCGTTGTAATATAATAATGCTTTGTGTATGTTTTGTAATTTTATGTTTTTAAGGTCGTTTGTTCATAATTATTTATGTTGTCGAAACGGATTCGTGTTGCACTCAGAATGCTACCTTTCTTGCTCTTTGACACGACGAAAGACAGCTCTTTGCTGTTTTTCGTCGTTGCATCTCATGGCTCTGATTGCCTGCAGCACGGATTTGTGTCTGGTATTATTAATTTGCTCTCAAATGTAGTTTTTAAGGTTGTACTATTTTAGGTAATTTATTGAAATTCGCTCGTTTTATACTCTTTTGTAGGGTTATTTGTTTGTTAAGCGTTCAGTGACTTGTTGTTTGGGGCGTTATACAAATCCATCCATTATTATTATTATTATTAATATTATTATTATATCCTGATATAGTTCTATAATATGGGATAAAGCATAGGGCATCTATTTGAGGATACTCAAATAATAGTACAATCAAATAGCTGCCTTATGCTTTATTCCATTTTACTGGGCTATATCAAGATATTATACCCGAAGGTCGATGCGTATAAAGCGATATCCGTATCGACAGCTTCTCTCTATGGCTTGACGAGAAGCACCTAAGCCCCTCCCACAAAGAATGGAGCTTCCAATGGTCGGTTGGAAATCTGGTGCGCGTTTCCTTGGGGTATTGCTACGGCGAGAGGCAGTAACCCAATGGAAGCTGTAGCCGTGGGCATTTCTGGAGCGAGAGCGTCGGCATCGCTGTCTCTTCGTCTTATGCTTGCCTGACCATTTGGCGGGTTCCTGGTATCCATGAATGTGCCGACGGGTTTACTCGCTTGTATGGGGGATTATTACAGCCGTCACTTTCCGCGGGCTCTTTTGGCTGATATCTTGGCTTTCACGAGAAGGATACCCGTTGTGGTTCCTACGGCCTACCGTCGGTTTCTGGCTGCCGCGGTTAACCATCTCCAAAGATTTCCACCATCTCCAAGAGCATTTCAGCCAAACATTTTACTTGCACGAACCCATATGGACACTCTAAAAGACAAGCTACATAAAATTATGATACTGATTGGTCAATAGGAATTTAGAAGACTGCGTGAAATCCAGCCAATGGGACGTTTGAACCCCAGCAGCTTCTGATGCGATCCCAAGCCCGGAGAGGGTTGGCGGTAGGAAGTTCAACCCGGATATAAGGACTCAGCCACATAAACATGATGATGTGTACTAAAGATGGCTAATGACCGAGCAAAGGCAGCCCCGTGGCAAACGCGTGCCCAGCATGATCGTCGTGGTACTTGTGGAAAGTGGGAAAATGGCGCCTTATCAAGAGAGGAATAAGGTTTAAAGCCAGCTAGGTCAAGTAGAAGGACGAGACAGGAACGTGTAATAACACATCCCGGTACTTATATAGCAGAACTACGTAACTCGAAAATTTGACTACCTTTTTTGAGTAAAGTAATTCTGGGAAATTGAGGGCGATGCCGCTGCTGTCATCTCAAAAAGTAGTATATGCAGAAATGTTCATGTTGAAAGAGTAGCACATCCTAGATAGGGTGAGTTTTACACACTTCTGAGTATTTTCTCGGCAAAACTTTCCGCATCTTTAAGTTACATGTCATTTTCTTCAAAATCTCCATATTAGGTTATGGCAAAACACATAACTTTGATGAGACATAATTTTGCAATTTATAAAATAGTGACAGTATTTGCTATACAAAGTAATTGGACTACAGAGGCTAAGATCAAGCTAATAGAGTGTAGATCAAACTAATAAAAAATGTTGTAAGTGATCGTTTGTGGTCAGCCAAGGAAGTAGTAGATAGCAGGGGTATTTTGACCGTAACGGACTTTCCCTAAATCTTCATTGAAAAAGTACATAACTTGAGAAATTGGTTGAATTCTACAAATGGTTTAATCATTAAACCATCCAAAATGAAGAATTAAAGAAAATACTATGTGTTCAATCCAGCTAATTTTAATGTAGATTACAAAAATGCCAAATAACGAACTTGAAAGGTCAAATCTATTTCAAAACAGCGATTTTGAGATAAGTAGTGTTGCCATAAATGTAGAACATTTAATGGGAAGCCAGTTATGATGCACCATGATTGAAACGGTTGTTTTTTTGTGTATAAGAGTAGTGTGAACTACAAAGGGCAATGGAGGGGGATGGTAAAAGAGGAAACAGTGGGGAATCAGTGAGACCAGGTTCTGAAAGCGGAGTCGAGCAGTAAGGCCACAAACGAGCAACGGGCCAGTGCAAAATAGGGTAGGGCGGGCGGATTCTTTTTTTTTGGGGGGGGGGGGCTCTGGAGAGCACCATACATCGTATTTCTGCAAAAACTAGCTAGCTTGACTTTTTTTTTCGTTTTCCCTTTTTTCTGACGATTTTCCTCGATTTAAAAAAAAGTCTAGGGTCAGGCCGAATTTTAGGGTCGGGCGGGTTACTCCAATACAATATTTTTTTGGCCTAAGCAGTGAATCGGATCGAATCATGTGGATGAAACTGGAAGTAAATAAGATGCTTGTGAATATGGTCAGCGCCTATGCACCCAGCAAGGATGTGAGGTGGAATTGAAGGAGATCTTTGATATATGATGAATGATGTGATGAAAAAATCCCCAGAAGGCGAAATTGTTAAGATAACAGGGATGAGAAGCAAATGGCCATTGTAAACACGTACTTTCGGAAGCTATTCCACACTACTGTTTATATCACGTACAAGAGCGGAGGAAACACTTCCCAGGTGAACTGCCTGTTGTGTAGACGGTTAGCAGATGCTTACTGTGGATTGTTCCGTGCTGCCCGGAGAGAGTGTGCGAACTCAACGTCGAGTACAGCAGAAAAGAATAAGGAAGACCAGGTTATGGAACCTGAAGGATGAGAGGTGTAGAGAGAAATTTATTAAAGGGCTGAAAGGAAAAATGGCTATGGATGATAACATCACAGGGGAAAATATGGGCAAGAGCATTAGAGAGGTGGCTAATGATAATCTTGCTGAGTCGTCAGGGAGGAGAAGGGTACTTTCAGAGACATGGAATTAGGGCACAGAAGACCAGGAAGCGATCAAGAGAGATCTAAA
>JAMKCH010006964.1:0-43779 GCA_023653785.1 Ophioderma brevispina
TCTGTGTCAACCATACCACCATTCTTAGAGTATCTCTGATTTGCTCATTACATGATATTCTCTCTCAATGACCAATCAAAATAGTGGCTCTAGAATCTGATAGATAGGCAGGTAGTGGCCAGGGGTTAAGACATAAAGCGACAAAGACTAATTATGGAAGAATAAATTGTCACTGGTTGGGAAGATAAGGGTGTGAAGCATGGCATATTTACGAGTGCATTTCATGTGGGAAGGTTATTTTGTGGTGTGTACCCCCCTGGCGGAAAGGCCACAAGAAAATGGATGTGGGTTGGAAAAAGGGTGCTGCTGGATGACTTACTTTCGATGTGTGCACTGACCTCTTCATTCATAATCACCCTGGTGCCGGTTGGTTAAAAACATGTGTCCGATCTAGATTTGAAAATTTTGTTGAGTTAGAATTTTGGTTCTTGTGACGTTATGTATTATTTGACTGTGACCTAATTTATAATACCAATGACGATGCTCAACTCATGATGATTTAAAATTACTATGCTTGTTGCATATAAGTACATTGGGTGCAAAAAATTTGCCAGTATTGTAAATAAAAGCAGAGTTGGTGCCGCCTGCTTTTTTTGGAGAATTTTACCAACCACATTTTGTGAATAACAGTCAGGAAGTTTAATACCATTTTCTGTCATTTTACAGTATGAAAGAGTAAATAGGGTGAAAGTGGTAAATGGGGGCAATATAGCTTTAACCCTCTTCCTACACGGTCATTTTTGTAACAACACACTCGACACAGGGAGATCGGGTCCACACAGGACACCCAAGTCCATCCCCCTTTAATATTTTGATATTCAACATACAATAATACCTATTTTCATTGGTACCAAAATGCGTTACAACAGTTCCTGTTATGACATCACTAGGATGTCGTAAGTCAAGGCAAGTATGCAACTATTGGACAATATGGTGGAAAAGTTTATATTTTACAAATTTTACTGGCTTCAACACATTATAGCAGTAAAACATTCTGGGTATATGAACCATTATTTTCCCATCATTTTTCGAACCAGAATCAGTGAGCTCTGCTACCACTTCCAATATGCTTTACTCAGGGGATCAAATATCATGTTACAAACAACTTTAGTTATTGACAGGTCCTTATGGTGCCACCAGTCCCATTTTGCAACCGAGTCGCATTCCACCCCGGCGGCCTGACCCCTACCAACCACCCTGTAAGATTGACCCCTTCACCGTTACTCTCTCCAAAAAACATGCACTGCGGGGCAAAGGCGTCTCCGTGCGCATGCTCGCATCCCCTCGCCGGCTTTAGCGGGCCACCCGACAGCCCAGAAGATTCTACAGGCAAGCTCTTCATCAAGAAACAGGCTTGCAGGTACAGAGGGAAAGTTTATGGCAAAGAAGGCTAGGTAAGATAGTAATCATTAACACTGATCTGAGTTCCTTTACACCAATTGGACTGAAATATATGCATTTCCCTTCTGAGGAGTGTAATGCCCCAAAATCCTATTTTAGCACCCCAGGTACACCCCTGTCGACCATAGCTCTTCTCAATTGTTGTTTTTCCCCGTTTTTTTTTTTGGGCAGCCTGACCAAACGGACGCTTGTTCGCAGCACTGTCATTAGCAGCCAACATTACCTGAGATTTTGATACGGACTAGTTGTCGTCTCATACGAAAGTCCTACTACTTATGACCATAAACCTTATATCTTGAATATATTACTGGAATTATATACTGGATTTATAGCGCTTCTCGTCGGACGGAATAAACAGATACTTTTACACCGTCCGAGAGCTCTTATTATGTATCCTTTTTTTTGTGCGCCGATGCGGTCATTTTGAGCTGTTAGCGGGAAAATAAGGTAACAAAGGCAGCCATTGAAGCACTGTTTGCGGCTTTGGATGCCGTTTGACTATTGTGAGTTTGTTATGTTTATTTGTTTCGCGTGGCTTGCTTTCTAACAATTAATGTGGGCTGGTGTGTGTTATTTTATTTAATGCTTGTGGTATCTATTAACCTAGTGTTGAAACTTGTTTGAAAAATTTCTTTAAACCGTTGGTGACTCAGTTAACGAGTTGGTTTTTTGTGTCCTGACGAGCCGTACCGGGTGACCTCCACGGCACGCTGTTATTTTTCTGTCGGGTTTTTATTGCTCACGCTATTCATCTAGCAACTCACGCCCACCCCGATTATTGCGTGCATAATTGCGTACGCTGCCCCGCATCCATTCATGATTGGGATCCCCACCCCTCTTTTTGTCAAACACAGGCTATGTTCCCGCACCGACCGGTGCGCCTCGCCCCATGGGCAGCCATTAGAACATGGGTACGGCGCTCGTGTTGCGTACACGGGAGGGGGGTGGTAGTCGGGCTCCGGTCCGGTGTTCATCCAAGGCAGCCGCGGCTGCTCTGGGCACTCCCAAGTGGGTAGCTTTGGCTACTTCGCGGCATGCTGATGGGGGGGCTTCGGGCCGCCTCCTCAGCAGGTGCGCCAACCGGCCGCTGGCTCGCCTGGTTCAGCTTTAGGGGCTGCTCCGGTGTAGGCTAGCGGTCTTCTCTGCCAATCCCCCTGGTGGTTGGCGGCGGCGGGCGCCCGGTGTGGTGAGTGTGATGGTGATGCCGGGCGCTCGTTGGCTATCCCTCGCCGCTGTTTGTCCACGACCTATCGTGGTTACGTTCCCGGTGTCCTTCGGCACTTCGAATCGACCGCTACCACGGTGGCCATTCCGGGTAAAAATGTTTCGGCAAACCCTGGGGCTTTGGCTTCGGTATCCCTTGGCTACGCTCACTGCAAAACCCCCGCGTGACTAGCCTTGCTTGTCATGCAGTGCCTCCTCATCTGGCACCGCACGCCTCTCCTGGCCCTTCGGGGCTTGGCTTAGCGAGTGGTGCTCCGCCGGGCTGGCCTCCGCAGATGCCCAGCTGACTAGGTCGGCCTCAGGCCTCTTACCGGGGTACGCCTGGCTGCTTTAAATATTCTGGTTTTCTGCACCGTCTCCGCGGCGGGGGTCCGCCTATGGTGAGTAACCACCGGTTTGGGGGGCCGCTCCTGCGTGGACACGTACCCCGCCGCAGGCCTACCGTTTCAGTTACCTGGCATCCCCGGACGTGGCTTACCCACCCCAGTCGAGCTTGACCTGCTGGGGCGGGACAGTCTGGTATGCCTTTCGACCGGGGCTCCAGGCTATAGTCACACCACACCTCCGCGCCATCCAGCCGTCGGCTGCCAGCCGCAGGCACACCATGTGCTGTCGGGGCTTCTTCTGACCCGCTTTCGAGCGGGGCAGTCGCGCCGCCGCTGCACCAGTTTGTCTCCTTTCTGGGAGCACTCATCTGCGGCGGTACAGCCTGGTTACCGGGAGCCGGGCCGGGGCAGTGCGGTGTCCCCGTCCACTACCCTCGTCGTATCGTGCCTGGGACTTGGGGTGTCGTCCCCCACGCCTTCTCGGCCTGTACCCTCGTCAGGGTCGGGCTGGGTGCAGTCGAACCTCATGGTTCCTGCGGCCCAGCCATGCCAGTCGGCTTGTCCCTGCGGGAGGCCTGGTGTCGCCGCCCATGTGGCGTCGCCTGGCCTTCCGCCTCCAATCCGCTCGTTCTGTCGCACCGTCCTCTCAGAACTCCTACCGGCCGCAGACTTCCGATGTTTCGGAGGACCGCGCTGGCGGGATGGACTTCGGCTCGAGGAGATCACTTGGGTGATACTCTTCGCAGCCGTCGACGTCCGCGTAGCTTCGGACCCATGAGGACGTGGGATTCTCTTCCCCGCTTGGCAACACCCTCATGTGCTGCGCGGTCGGCTGAAGAGTTCTCGCCTGCCTTGCGCGCCTTAGCGGCGTGTCGGGGAGGGACAGCTCATCTGGGCTTCCCTATCCAGGCGTTGATCTTCCCACAGACATTGGTCTTCTGTTGGAACGCTCCGGGGAGGCTACTCAGAAGCTCTCTCGTACCCGTTGAAAATTTCCGCCAGTCGTTGAGAACTACCGAATGGGACTTCAAACTCCTCGGAGGACTCCGACCATAGAACTTGACCTAGAGCCAGTTGCCAACGGGCAGGGGCGCTCCGACTGCGTTCTCCCCCCTTCTGGAAGGACTCAGTTGAAGCACCTAGACCTGTCGGTGACCTCTGGCATCAGGCTAGGTGCTTTCTCGATGGTCCTCGCCCGCGACCTCAGATCCTCGTTGGCGGAGGGTGAGCTTTCTCCTCGGAAGCCTCCATGCTTATTGACTGTCCTAGCCTCGCTAGTGACTCGGCAAACGGAGCGCAATTCTTTTGGCCGCGTCGCCTGAAGCTTCCCTTCCTGCGACGCGAGGACGCCTGCTTCACACTTCACACCCTGAGCTCCGATCTGGCATCGGAGGTCTCTAAGTCCCAAGCCCGAGTCGGCGGGACGTCCTCTTCGGAGTTTCGTTTATTCCGGTGACTCACTGCTGGGACCGAGAGAAGGAAGGGGGAGAAACGGGGGGGGAGGAGAAGGACTGCCCTCACAGCGGAACGCTTGTAGTCGGAGCATGCTCTCAAGGAGGCTCAGGCGAAATCTCCTCCGGGAGATCTTCGTCTATAAAGAAAAAAGACGCTGCTCGCGCTCCTCTTCTTCCAGTCGTGCCGCCCAACAGGCGAAGTCGACACCGTCTCAGTAACCCAAGAAGCCCGCAGCCCGGCTACTTCTTCTCGGAAGTCCGGGGCCAGGACGAAGACGCGTCCCCTTCCCAAAAGCAAGGCGCCGGGGAGGAAGAAGCCTTCTTCTGATGGGCATCGGCGGCCCGCAGGGGTCTCTCCTCCGGGAGGGAAGCCTTACCACCTCTCGTGGGCGCCGCTTAAGTTCTTTGTGGCGAAGGCCAGCCTTTCTCCCGCGCCTGGGGTGCTGAGTGTGGTGGAGCGGGGGTATCGAATAGAATTTCACCGCGACACCCCCATCGCTTCCATGCCGAGACCTACCCCGCTGCCGGGGGAGCCGAAGAATCAAGTTCTTCTGGCCGAGGTCTCGGCCCTCCGGCGAAGGGTGCCATTGCCCCGGTCGACCCCCCTTTCACTGAGGGGTTTTGGTCGACGTTCTTCTTGGCTCCCGAAAAAGAAGACGCGGGGATTGGCGTCCCCTCCTGAACCGGAAGCCGTTGAATCAGTTCATCAGGACCAAAGAAGTTCAGATGTAAAACTCTCGCTCAATCCTATCCTGCTTGTTCCTTTGAAGGGGAACTGGGTGTCGTCTTTGGATCTGAAATACGCCTACCTTCACGTCCTAGTCGCCAAATCAACCGTCCTGTCTCGATCCAAATCCAGGGCCAGTCCGTACGCAGTGGACTGGCCTCCCCTTCGGACTATAAACACCTCTCCAGGGTCTTTCACGATCGTGACCCCGATAGTGGGGCAGCCTTCCTCAGCGACAGGGGTCAACCCCTGTCATGGTAACTGACGCCTGGCTACTCTAAACTCTACGGGACCGTCTCCCCGGCGACGGCCGAGATGGTCGATCGAACCATTCAGGTGGTGCAAAGGTTGGCTTCATTGTCACCTTCGACAAATCGAGCCTACCCCCCGGTCTCAAGACCTGAGGTAATCTTGGTTGCTCGTCTGTCCCAACTTCTTCCGGGCATTTTGCAGAACCGACGGCCGAGCGGGTGCATGTCGTGGTGCAAACTTCCCACGATTCCTGCGTTGCTTTCGCAGGCCCCGCTCGAGACTGTCCTTCGCCTTCTAGTACCTTGATGGCTAGCCTCGTCGACCTTGTCCCGTACTGTCACTTCCACATGAGGCTGCTTCCAATGCACCTCGGACGACACTACAGCCCGATCAACACCCAGACCCCTTCCGATCCCGTCAATGGCGGAGATCGGGGAGCACCTGGCAATGGTGGTCTCATCACCGCCCACCTGACTCGGCGGACTTCTTTTCGCACCGCTCCTCTGTCGATATTGTTGCCACGACGGACGCGTCGAAGTCGGGTTGGGGGGGTTCACCCTAGACCTCATCGCCTCTGGGACGTGGTCCGGACCGAGGCTCAGGTCCATGTCAATCGCCTGTCGAATTAATGGGCATGGGAACGTAACCTAGCTCAACTTCGAGGCGATGGTGACCCACTCCAGTGTCCTAGTACAGACGGACAACCCCAAACCGTGGGTGGCCTACCATACACAAACAGGGAGGGCGGACCAGGTTCCCGCCCCTGTGTCTCGACGCCAATGCGTATCATAGCGTGGTGTCGAGACCGGGCCATCACGATTTCCGCAGTACACATTCCGGGGGCTGTCAAACTTTCTTGGCCCGACGATCTTCCGCGGCAGGATGACGCCTCGAGATACTGAACCGAGATTCGTAACGGGAATATCTTCGAGAGACTGTATGTTCCTCAGATCGACTGTATGTGCCTCAGAACCAGAGTCACCAGCTCCCTCTGTCTGCAACCCGGACTCACAACCCGGGTGTGTATCACGGCCTATGCCTTCCCCCAATTCCGATCCTACATCGTGTAGTTTCGAAGATTGGTCGGGAGGCGTGCCGTGTCATCCTCATCGCCTCAATCGCTCCCTTTTGGCCGAAACAAGACCCACCTTGGTTTCGGCCAATGGGTGGATCGTCTGGCGGCTCTACCGCTGCCGGTCTGCCAATCCGTCCGATCTAATAACCCTTCCTGACGGAGTTAGCGCCAGTCCCTTGTCGCTGGAACACCTAGAACTGACTGTGTGCCATTTATCCGGCAACATGCTTAGATTCTGTCTTTTCGCAGAGGCCTGCTCGCTCATATCAGCGGGAAAAGGAAGTCCACCATGGAAGCTTACTCTAAGCTTTCTCGGAGCCCTACTTCCGCTGGTGTGAGCGACGAGATTGTCCTCCCGACTCGGGCCAATCCTGTGCCGAGATATTGGCTGACTCTCTCCTCACCGATCGCTTTGATAGCTGACTTGACTTGTCGACTGTTTAGAACTACAGTCCGCTTCGTAGCGATCCAATAGAGTTTCGACGACGGTTCAACTATCAATGACGATGGTTCGATCCGTCTCCTTCTAGGGGGATGTTTAAATACACGGAGACCTCCGGCCAGGAAGGTGGTCCCACCCTGGACCGTAATTCAGTCTTAGACTATTTTAGTGAATCCCACCCGTTTCGAACCAATGGCAGGCATCCCTACACATTCACCATTACGACGCTTTCCTGGTCGTCTCGCCTCTGGGAGACGATGCTCTGAGATTAAGAATATCTCGATGTCAGGCGTCTGAATTCTCTCGGGACAAGGGGTCCAATTGTTCTTTAGGAGGCCGGATTGTCTGGCCAAGAACGAGTCATCCTCATTCCGACACTCAACAATTATCTTAACCCGAATTGCCTTCCCTCTTCGTGCGAGAAGATCGCCTGTGGTGTCCGTTCGGGCCCTTGAGTACTATAAACTTAAAACTAGTCACTCAGGGGCTCGACGACACGACTCGTTGTTCTTATCACACGTTCCCCCCACGGGTCCGCGTCCAAAGGGCTATTGTGCTGATGGTTTAGCGCTGTAATTAATGCTTCCACCGCGGTGATAGGAGCTTCCCAAGCTTGAGCCCACTCCGTTCGTAACATCACGTCGTCATGGGCCTAACACCGCGGAATCAGTATTGCCGAAATTTGCGAAGCTATGTCGTGGAGAGCTCCCACAACGTTTTCGTCGGTGTATTACAGAAACGTACAAACTCCTCCAAGGAACGGTGCGAGGCAACTCCTGCAGAACAACACTAAATCATCTACACTATACATAATCTCCGCCACCGGTTGCCGACTGTGACAGCTCATCCCTGGAGTATACCGTTGTCAGGTGAGCATCTATGTCCCGATTTTTATGTTAATGCCTTTAGGCCTTTAACATATGGTTCTTTTATGTTTAGTGTAGGTCTCGCCTTTTGGCTGCACTCTGTTGACAGCTCTGAGATATCATGCTCCCACCTCCGACTGAGTGATGCTAGTCTGGTGTTGATTTAAATTATTTCATTCAACGGGTTAAATGCTATATTTCAGTCCCACATTGGTGT
Organism: Ophioderma brevispina; assembly: GCA_023653785.1. Classification (NCBI taxonomy): domain Eukaryota; kingdom Metazoa; phylum Echinodermata; class Ophiuroidea; order Amphilepidida; family Ophiodermatidae; genus Ophioderma; species Ophioderma brevispina. Next base: position 7,985 of record JAMKCH010006964.1, read on the forward strand.
AAAGGAAATCAGCTCATTGTAATGATTTAGTTAGAAACACATAATGTTTCATAATCATTTACTGAAGGCCTGATTTCCTTTCCATGTTGACTTCCCTCTCCGTTCCTATGGCCATGGCCCGCCCCACAGCATTATATGAACGCGCGTCCGTGTGGCTTGAGCCAAAACGAATTAAGGAGAGCATGTTCGACAGGGTGGTGACCTGGGGTCACTGGTCGAGACCATTTTATCTTTAGGGGTGCTAGAATATGTAATTTTTGGGGCATTCCCTGTCTCATACGGAAATGCTATATTTCAGTCACCTTGGAGGAATCAAGTCCTCATTAAAATGATTTATAACATAATGTGTTTCTAACTAAAAAATTAAAAAAGTTAAAAAACTTAAAAAAAGCAAAATAGACAAAAACTACATCCGTGTGAAGAATAAGTAACTAATTATATCGGTAAAAGATTGGTAAATAAGGAATAAATAATAGAAATAAAATAATATCAAGGAGTATAATGTTTTATGTGGCCATTTTAATTTTGTAGGTGCTTTTTTCACCAAAATACATAGCTTGCCCCGTCAACATTTTTGATTCAATTCAACTTTCTAAAACTACAAAAAAGTCAGTTGATCTAATCAATTCTTTTATAAAATAGTCAAGTACTGAGAAAGTTTATCCTTTGTCATTTCTGATTGTAAATACGTGGGCACCCAGCCACATCATTTTGATTTGCATGGGTGCTGTTTACAATGTTTCTGGGCACTAAAAAAATGGGCGGCCTCAACCTGCTGTATTTTTCACCATTGGTCTGAGGACCGCCGCAGATTTCCTTTTGTTAATGGTTCAATAGATATCACCGAGAAAATACTACTTCCAAATTTTCACTTTGATGCTGATGGTGCATTATGGTATTGTAAGCACACATTTTGTATCAGGGTACCCCTAGCTCTGTTTTGTTAATTTCTGTCCTTTTTACAAAATACAAATTTACTAAATTTCTTCCCGGTTGTGGATTACGAAATGGCCCTTTACGATTAATAATCTTGGAAAAGAAAGGTAAATCAATAGTCCTTTAATGGATGTACAAAAATCCACAATATTATGAGTTTTACTGATATTACTTTCACAGACCGTGTGGTTGATGAGCTGAACCCCGGTGAAACCTTACCAAAGAATGAGGTAGATCCGTGCTAGAGTTTGACGAGAGTGATATTCCGTATGAAGCCTTCAGTCATGTAGCCCCATAATTTACATACACGATCCATTACTAAAAACCATATGTACACAATACAGTACACTAACTATATCCAAGGTAAATATGGGACATAACTCAGACCAAAGGCAAGATTTGCAACATAATATACAGCCAACAAAAGGGACAGAAAAAATAATATGCATAAGAACTTGGTCCTTTTATAAGGTTTTTTTATTGATTCTGTTTTTTATTCTACCAGACAGAATTTTTTTAAGGGTCTAAAGGTACACCCCCATTGGAAAGACGAGTGCTTGGTTGAGCAGGTGGGAGAGGGAGGTGGTAGGGAGTAGGTAGAACCCTTGTTGAGGTGTGGAAGAGGGTAAAACAAATTCATTGTGTGTGAGAAATGTCGGAAATGTATCCATGTGCTGATGAAGATGACAAAGACGATTTTTTTTCAAGAATGGGAGGGCTTTTGAAGTTCAGGTGGAGGTTTGAGGAGGAGGATAGTAGGAGGGTTGGGTTGAGGATGGAGGTGCAATGAATTGGGATGTACATCATCTTCTTGGGGGAGATAGAGGTCGGGTTGTGGGTCTTCCAGCGCTTAGCATCCTAATGTTTTCCAGGTTCTACCCTTGGTCGGGCCTGGCATTTCATGGAGAGGTAATTACATATTAAAGTTTAACTGTGTGCTTGGTCTAGAAGGCATTCAATCAATTTGCTCAATGAGTGAATCAAGTGAATAATATTTTAAGATTTATTATGAGGTGGAAACTTATATTGACTGGTCAGGCCAATTTTGACTATGTCAAAATATCAAGTTTGTGTTTACATCAATCAGTCGATTTGGTGAGTTACTGTTACCTAGATAGTTTTGTTGTGATTGATTTTGGAAGACTGTTCATCAAAATTTTCAATCATAACTGATCCATTTCTACAGCTCCATTCACCACAAGTCTCTCCTCTGTTAATCGACGAGACAGAAAAGACTTCTGACGCTGGCAGAGAAACGCCAAGCTGAGAGTAACTATGAGGCAGAAAGAAATTGAACCTGTCATCTCGAGGCCATCGTACTGCATATTACGGACAATGTGTCAGCAAAGTCAGAATCAATATTGATGCTAATGCGCCCATGCAGTGCCCTACCTAGCTCTTTTATGTAAGTGGTTATCATTTGATCCAGACTATATTATGGCCTGGGGAGAATCCAATTTCAGAGTTGTGTTGGTGCATGCACAAATTTCGATGATGACACACACACCAGTATTTATTCTTCTCACACAAATGTTGTACACGGATTACCATCCCATGGAAATCTACCCCCAAATTTGGAGAAAATTGAGTTGTGCTTACATAATCGTCACAATACATTTTTATCTTTATTACATGTCTTCATTTGTTCCAGATTGCATATGCAACAAGTAAGCTTGTGAATGGCATTTTCTGATGCATATTTTGTATATGCCTTTTTAATATCCACAAACAATTTGCTTTAGGTTTTTTCTGTGATAGCATTCCCCAACAAACTTATTCATCAGGTAAGCTTATCGTGTCCCTTAATATCTGGAGGTGCTCCCTTGGGTCTGTCATAGGGTTGAGGAAAGTAAAAAAGGATTTTCAAATTGCCATAACTTGCTATAATACTATTCCAACTTATTCATGATATATGCCATCACAAAGGGATACCACCCACATAATTCAGAGTCCAGGTGCTTTCGCTGAGTTTATTCATAGAAGTTGGGAAGTTTTGCAAAGGTCAACAATTGGGGGTTAAAAACAAAAACAAAAAGAAACTTTTCTGTTATGAAATTCTTAATAAATGGTATTATACAACCAAACTTGGTTTATGTGTATGTTATCACGCTGAATGCTACTATACATGTCATTCAATGTAATCAGATTCTCCCCAATTCTACCCTCAGTTTTCCTGGGGGTTTTACTATTTTTTCTTTCAGAATGTGTCTCCTCTTCTCGTGCAATGTCCCTCCCTAGCTAAGAGACAAGAAAGATCTGTCATAGAAAAAAAGAATGCAACCTTAGTCTAAACTCTTAGTGACTATGTCTTTGAGTAAATCATGTGCTATGATGTCACATGTTCCTAGTGACACTCAGCCAGTGAATGAAAAGGAAAATGAAGTTCTACTTAGTACAGTATCCTGAGTTGAACTGATTAATTAAAAGTGAAACACAATTTTCTTGAAGTAATCAAATATTTTAATTCTCCGGATTTCACGATCAACACTGGTTTTCGCGCGATCACCTGGCCTTGAATGACCCCTGATGACCTAGCCATGACCTTTATCAATTTTGGCCTTCACTAATCGAACCCACCAAGTTTCATGTCTCAAACACCAACGTTTTCCCCATTTGACCTCCTTTGACCTCAATGACCCCTGATGAACTTTGATCCACTACCACTACAAACTCGGCGGTCTTCGCACGGTCAATGGGCACCCATCCACCCAGTTTCAGGAACGTGCGACCCCGGTCCCGAGAAATAGATGCGGTCAGACAGCACAGTGACAGACAGACCACGTAATGAATTGGGTTGCAAGTGTGTGTACTTCTTTAGTGCCCACAAGGTAAGGTCATAGGAGATCTCTGGCATTCGTGCACCAGCTGCATGGCCTCGTTTCTTCTCTTCTTGGTAGTAGTTACATACCTACTACTGAGTAGATAGATTGCCTACCCCCCCTTTCCTAGACACACCCCAGCGACAAATCCATATTGTTTCTAGATTTTCTCAGCAAACATTGTTATTTTAATGGGAGTTAACGCTTGCTTCCCGACTCCGGTTTACACATTGTCCACCTCTGTAATATTAATGCACATATAATTCAGTCAACCTGTTGTAAAGGAACTCAGCTCAGTGTAAAATGATTTAGTTAAAACACATGTTTTATAAATCTATAACTGAGGCCTGATTTCCTTTCGCAATGTTGACTTCCGCTTCCAGGCCGCCCCCCACAACATGAAATGTACATGCGTCCGTGTGGGGCCTCTAGCCAAAACGGATGGGAAGAGGAATGGCCGGACAGGGGTGACCTAGGGGTCAGGGTTGAGACATTTTCTCTTTTTAGGGGTGCTAAAATATGTATTTTTTGGCATTCCACTTCTCAGAAGGGAATGCATATATTTCAGTCACAATTGGAAAGGTAATTAGGCCTCAGTTATATTGATTTATAAAACATAATGTGTTTTTTTTTAACTAATTTTTGCCAAAAAACTTTGCAAAATAGCCAGGAATCCATTTGTTTTGCTATAATCTATTAATGTAAACAAGATTGGAAATCAGCTACCCACTCCTGATGAATATTATCTCGGATTATCCTCTTTTATGCAGGGTATATCAACCTGACCATATTAAATGTTATTGAATTTCAGAGCGGGATCATTAGGTATCACCTGATAGAGCTAACAGAGTCGTCACCTGACGCATCTTGTAATCCTTGTCATAGGCGCAGGCCGTAGCAGGGTAGATCGCTATGGGCAACTAAAAACGCCATGTTTGTACAGAATGGTGGACTGACAACACACTAGAGAAGAAAATCTATGATAGGCAGATCTCCAAGAAAGGCATGTCAGTAGGGCAAAGGTCAAACTGTAGTCAGCGGACAGGAGTAGGGAGCCAAGTGCCTGTACCGCGGTTCTTTAAATATTTCGTGGGCCATATTAGATTGATTATTGGGCTTGGGTCCGGACATGTCCAATCAAAAGATGATTTTAAAAGTGTTAAAAGATCTCCTGTCTTTTTCGTTTATAACTCATTAACTCACCAGACATAATACTTTATTAGTCTTCAATGAGTGCCGATTGTTTTATCAAATACTATGAAATGAAGGCTACCAACACCTATCCACCCACGACAGCAATCTCTGTGGGGCATTATCGTATGTAACCCACAGCGAGGTTTGCTTGCATGCCCTTGCCCATAGGTTTCACCGTACAGGCTTATTCCTGACACCATGTGGGGCTCCATTCAAGGGTGAACGTAAGGGTATGACAAGGGGACACTTGTGGAAGAAGTGTCCCCTGGTTCACAGAGATATGGAGTGAACCATGAGCACTTTGGATGAACCAGGGGCCGCTTTCGTATTGATGATTTTTTACCCATAAGTGAATAAATCGCTGTAATCAGTAGCAATGATTTATACATGCAGACTAGTAGACCTATCAAAATTGACAAATAAATAAATAGACAAATAACATTGGTGAAGGAATAAGTAAATACCGTAACCACTCGAGTATAAGCCCACCTTCAGCTTTAAGCCCATCCCCTTTTTCAAAGAAAATGCAGGAACTAGCATACATGCAGGTAATAGGTCCAGGTGGTAATTTTGCACTATATTTCTGTGTACCATATCTGTGGGTCTTTAGCTGTTTGTGTTGTTATTTTGAGTGTGAGAGGATTGGGAGACAAACTATTTTTGTATCCATTTAACAGTGGTTGCCTTTGATGCCTTGTTTGACAAGTTTGGGCTTGCCAGTGAGTTAAAAACAAACAACTTTGAATCTATCAAAGAAATACAATTAAAGGGGTGGCTTGCTTGTTTTGCTTAGAGGAACAATATTTAGAACTGGAAAATACAACATCTAATTTGTATTTTTAATGTTTATCTGCTACAAATAAATTGCAGACTGAGCCTTATCTGAGTGAATAAAATGCTCTTAAAACATTATTTATTTGATTTTTTGATCCGATATTTTCCCAAGTTCTAGCCCCTCCCCGGGTATAAGCCCACCCCACTTTTTGAGTAGGGGGTGGGCTATACCCGAGTGGCTACGGTAATAACATTGGTAAAGGAAATAAAGTAAATAAATAGAATAGATAATAACACCAAGATGTGTAATGTTTTATGTAGTAGTAGTGTAGTAAAACCAAAGTTTTAAATCCGGTTTTGTCCGGGGGGTGGCCGGTTATAAATTTTGTTAGGTCCATTTATTCACCCAAGAATAAATAGCTCACCCCTCACCATTTTTGATACAATTAACTTTCTAAAACTTAAAAAAGTCAGTTTGATCTCATCAATTTCTTCTATAAAGTAGTCAATTTTATTGTCTACAAGCAATGAAAAAGTTTAACCATTTGTCATTCTGAGAAATGGTATATTAAATTGCATTGTGCACAGATCTTTAAGAGCACTACTAAGTGTAAAATAAGTGTCACTCACTCACATTTTTGAATTGTCATGGGCACTGTTAAAAGGTTTCTGGGCACTAAATGGTGGCTTTGCCTACTTATTTTCACCATTGGCTACAATACGACTATGCCTGCTCTGCAGTATCAAGTTACATTCTATACAATTGGTTTGCCTAATTCTGTCCCCTAACCGTAGGTCATCTGGATTGTTGAATATTAGTTAGTTAAACCAAAGTTGTAAATGCAGTTTTGTCCCCGCTAAACGGGGGTGGCTGGATTCGCCTCACACTCAGCAATACTGCTGTGTGAGGATTTATTGGAGCAAAAGGTAATTGACCGGATGCCCTTCCTGATGCCAATCCACAGTTTTCGGCAGTTGGCCTAGCCTTTGGGCAACCATACCCACCATGCAAGGCAGCATGTGCTGGATTGCCGCTATTAGCTCTCCAGAGCTGATGCCCTTTGTAGGTAGATCTGCTTTTTCATTCTACCAGTGTAACCAGCTACCCTCCTCATCAGATTTCCTTAGAAACCCAATGGGGGTGTACGGTTTAGCTGCCGACAACCCAGCCCTGGATACCAATAGCAGGCCCTCAATGGAAACTTGACCTGAAGGTACCAGTAAAATAATATGATTCAGGTACATCAACTGAAATGATAATATGATGAAACGGTGCCCTCTGGGATTGGCATCTTAATTAAAGATAAGTATCTAGGAAAAAGAAACTCATAGATAAGACAAAATCTTAAGCCATTACTATATTTTATTATGAGTTAATTGACATTGTTTTTACAGACCGTGTGGTTGATGAGCTGAACCCTGAGATGAACCTGACCAAGAAGGAGGTGGAATCCTTGCTTGAGTTTGATGAGAGTGACATGCATATGAAAGGGACTTCAGTCATGTAGCCAATAATTACACCGATCCCTTACACTAAAAACCATATGTACACAATACAGTAAAAGGTAACACTATATCCAAGGTAAATATGGGACATAACTCAGACCAAAGGCAAGATTTGCAACATTAAGATACAGGCAAAAACAGAAAGGGGAACAGAAAAAAAATAATATTGCATAAGAACTTTGGTCCTTTTAGGTTTTACTTGTATGATTTGTTTGATTCTGACCAGACAGATAATTTTTTTAAGGGTCTGAAGGTAAACATTGGAAAGACGAAAGTGCTGGTGAGCAGGGTGGAGAGGGAGGTGGTAAGTGAGTAAGGTAGACCCATTGGCGTGTGTGGGAAGAGGGTTTAAAAGCAAATTCAGGGTGGTGATGGGAGAAATGTGGGAAATGGATCCACTGTGATGAGGAGGAAAGGATGACGAGCATGTTTCAAGAAGGGCTTTTGAGTTCAAGGTGGGAGGTTGAGGAGGAGGAGAGTAGGAGGGTGGGTTGAGGATGGAGGCCAATGAATTGGGATGTACCATCATCTCTGGGGGAGATAGAGTCGGAGTGTGGGGTTTATTCCAGCGCTTAGCATCACTATGGTTCCAGGTTCGACCCTTGGGCATGCGATTGCATGGGAGGTATGACCATATTAAAGTTTACTGTGTGCTTGGTCTAGAAGGCATTCAATCAATTTGCTCAAATGATGTGACTCAAAGGTGAAAATATAGTAAGATTTATTATGATGAGAAACTGTATTGACTGGTCATCGCCAACATTTTGACTATGTCAAAAATGTAATTTGGGTTTACATCAAAATAGTCCGATTTGGTGAGTTACTGTTAGCATAATAGTTTGTTGTGATTGATTTTGGAAGAAGCTGTTCATAAAACAATTGTCAATCATAAACATGATCCCATTTTACAGGCTCCATTCACCAAGATTCTCTCCTATGTGGATCGACGAGACAGACGCCTGACGCGGGCAGAGGAAACGCCAAGCTGAGAGTAACTACGCGGCAGAAAAAGAAATTGAACCTGCAATACTCGATGGCAATCGTATGCTGATATACGGACAAGGTGCGCAAAGTTAGAATCATATTGATGCTAATGCTGCCATGCCGGGCCTACTAGCTCTTTTATGTAAGTGTCCTATTGATCCATATATAGTTATGGCTGTGAGAATTCACCCTTCAGGAGTAAGTGTGGCAAGGCCACAATTTGATGATTACACACTACAATCCCAGTATTTATTCGTCTCCACACAATTTTACACTGATAACATCCCATGGAAATCTAACACAAAATTTGAAAATTGAGTTGTGCTTACATAGTCGCACATACATTTTATCTTTATTACCTTGTCTTACATTGTTACAGATTGCTAGCAAAAGAGCTTTTGGAAAATGGAATTTTTTTAATTTTTTTAATTTTTTTAATATTTTTATTTCCCACAAACAATTTGCTTAGGTGTTTTCTTTGATAGCCAATTCCCAACAAACTTAGTCAATCATGTCGCTTATCGTGTCCCCTTAAATACTCGGACGTGCTCCCTTGGGTAGGTCATAGGGTTGAGGAAAGTAAAAAAGGATTTTCAAAAATTGCACTTCACTTGATATAATACTATTCCAAGCGTATTCATTATATATGCCATCACAAAGGGATACCACCCACAGAATTCAGAGTCCAGGGTGCTTGCTTCTTGAGTTTATCATAGAAGTTGGGAGTTTTGCAAAGGTCAACAATGGGGTATATAATTTCTGTATAAAATTTCTATTAATGGTATACAACAAACTTGGTTTGAGTGTGTAGGTTATCACTGATGTACTTATACATGTCATTCAATGTAATCAGATTCTCCCCAATTCTACCCTCAGTTCCTGGGGGTTACTATTTTTCTTTCATCTGAATGTGTTTCTCTTCTTCGTGCACATGTACATCCCTAGCTAAGAGACAAGAAAGATCTGTCATAGAAAAAAAGAATGCATCCCTTAGTCTAAGACTCTTAGTGACTAGTCTGAGTAAATCATGGGCTATGATGTCACATGTCCTAGAAACTAATCCAGTGAATGAAAAGGAAAATGAGTTCCTACTGGGTAGAGTATCCTGAAGTTGGAATAAAAACTGATGATTAAAATTGAAAACAATTTCTTGAAGTAGAATCAAATATTTATTTCTCCGGATTTCACGATACATGGGTTGTTCGAGATCACCTTGGCTTGAATGACCCCTGATGACCTTGTCATGACCTTTAAAATGTGGCTTCAATAATCGACCCCACCAAGTTCATGTCCAAACCAACGTTACCCCAGTTGACCTCCTTTGACCTTCATGAACCCTGATGAACTGTGATCCCAAACCAATACAAACTCGGTCCTCGGAAGGTCAAGAGGCACCCATCCACTAGTTTGAGGAACGTGCGACCTCGGTCTCCGAGAAAATAGATGCGGTCAGACAGGCAGCACGTGGACCAGACAGGACCACTGGTAGATGAATTGGTTGCAAGTGTGTGTACTTCTTTAGTGCCCACAAGGTAAGGTCATAGGAGATCTCTGGCATTCGTGCACCAGCTGCATGGCTAGTTTCTTCTTGGTAGTAGTTACATACCTACTACTGAGTAGATAGATTGCCTACCTACTAGACCACACCACCAGCGAACAAACCAATATTGTTTCTAGATTTTCTCTGCAAACATTGTTATTTTAATGGGAGTTAACACTTGCTTTACCGACTTCCGGTTTACACTTGTCAACCCTCTGTAATAATTAATGCACATATAATTCCACTGTTTGAAGAAGTCAAACCTGAATTTGATGTGAAATTCCCTGTAACAAATTACTGAAAGCAGAGTTGAAAGTGAACAAAAGGAAATAGCCTCACCTCACACAAAAAATCAGTAAAAAGACAAGTTTATTAGCATGATAGCATTATGAATGAAGGTAGACAAACTCAGAAATAATTGTGATTCTTCTGTTTGCTTCATCACAGGAGCCGTTACACAGCCAACAGACCAGTAGCAAATGTGCGTCCCATTCAATCCACGCCTGTTCCAAAGACTCCGATGAACAACATGCAACAACGGCTACTGGAGCTGAGAAATGCTGGTGTCACTGTGCAGAAGATAGTCGCCACTACTGGTGGGTAAACTTGTCTGTCATTTGTTCACATATTATGTAATTTATGTGTCAAGTTTGTACACAGTCAGATTCTTTTCTTAGGTGTGGTAGGTTTTCAATGTACTCCTGGTGTGATTATGAAGTACCCACTAGGTACACACTTTACATAGCAGGGTGTGTCATGTGAACTACACGGCCATTTATTTGCCTACTCTGTTATCACATCTAACAATCTAAGTGGTACTTGTTAGGCACACTGTAGTCACATACTGTGGCCCTCTTGTTTGTGTGTATTCCTGTCATTTATACAGAGTACACACTGAATACTTATACCACATATTGTCCCTGTTTAATAGTAGGTAGGACCCATTATACCAAATTCATGTGTTGTTTTGGCCAGCTCCAAGGACCACACTAAGTGAGGCTGTGTATTTATTTCATTCACCTCCTTCATACTCCCCAAATCACCCCTTACTGGTTTACAGTGTATTTAGACAGGAAAGAAACTGTTGGGAAGTTCAGGGGGGGTAGGACACGACTTGCTCAATTTGGGCATTGGGGGTTTTCACTACTGTAATTTTGGGAACTGCTACATGCATTTACTATAGCAGCCTCTGTCGAAGTTACATTACAAAATCTCCTCTTAAACCATAGTTCAATACATCTTAGTAATATTATGATAATTTTGGAATAAATTATTGACTTCAAAATCTGTCAAGGTTAGTGGATTAACCTCGCTGCAAAATAATGTAATTTCCAATAACGGTCATTTAGATTTAAATATTTGTGACCAGGCTTAGCCTTTAGTCAAGTCTGTGTGTAACGGTTCGATATGTGTAAGAGCTGCCCTCCTAACCGTTAAGTCTTTGAAAAAGACTAGCACTCGGGTTGCGCCGGAAGTTGATGCTGTTTTGAATTTGCTGTTGCTGTTAGGTTGGCATGTCCTAATTCCCAGCAGTTTATCTCTACATTACTATGAGTCCAGGTGCATTGAAAACCAGTGAGGGATGCAGTGCCTGGAGGGAATTCGCTATACTCTATAGGAAACTTAATTTGCAGCAAGAACTCGCCCTTTAATTTTCATTTACCTCAAAAAGTAACAGTTGTTCTAAGTACAATATGTGTGCCAAATCTTACATGCAAATTGGATCTGCTCTTGAAGAAATTCATATTTTTAAAAATTTTACCACACAGTGGTTTATGGGGAAGCATGATGCAAACATTTGTGCATATCATCAAAATGAACCATCAGAATCAACAGAAATTTGGAAATCAGCTTTTTCTCAGGGATATTTAGTGAACCATAAACCAAAAATGAGGTGCTGGGTTCACAAAATGCACCTTTAAATTTTGCTCATAACAGCAATTACATTTAAAAGCCCATGTTTTTATTTGTTTTGGTTGAATGGTTTTGTTTTCATTATGCATAGAAGTCAATTTCCAAACATGCATATATCCACTTTGTCTTCATTTTAAGACTCATTTTTATAAAAATGTATGTAAAAATAGCAATACTGATAGAAAAGATTATGATGTCATACACAAATTCCTTCAAGGCAATGCCTAAGGTGTACTTACAAAATTGCCCTTTTGGCAAGATAGCAATAAATAAATGGAAATGAAAATTGATTTGACAAAGCATAAAAAGATAAATGAATCTTACGAAACCAGTGGGCATGAATTATTGATAAGTGAACCATATTCAATAAATTGACAGATTCAAGTGGTAGATAGGTTTATGATATTGTTATTATGGATATTCTCTCCTTTACTGATTCTTGTGAGGAGGCAGATACTAGGAGAGTGGGTTGAGAGTGATGGGCACTATCAAAGTTATTCAAAATTGACGAAAAGATTTGGAATCATTTGATTAGGCACATGTGAATAAAACTAAAAAAATATTGTTGTTTTGTAACAGCTAAAATTCATGGAAGTGCATAAAAAAAGCAAAACTGGTTAAGAGTCTGTAGAATGTAATACATGCAAGGCCAAAATAGAAAAAAGGACCTGTCCTCCACTGCTAATTTGGGGATAGGGCTGATTGTTTTTATTATTACTATTTTTGGGATATCATAGCTAAAATTTAAACTTAAAGCCTACATATGTGATGTGATCAAGCAAAATGAGTCTGAAGTCGGTCAGATTCGATTTTTACTTTTCCATGTAACTGTATGCACCATTTAAAAAGCTACATTTTGCTGAAACCCCCATTGAAATTGACCAATTAATTCCAAAGATATAATCAGTTGAAGGGTGGCAAAAAACAACAGGAAGCAAAAGACATTTTCTCCTTTGTTTGGCTATATCTCAAAATCAATATTTGCGACTTCCAACTCATTTTGCTTGATCACATCACATAAAAATAAGGGTTTGGGACTTTGACTTTTAGTACTTAGTTTTGTGTGTGTGTGTGTGTGTGTGTTTTTAATTTGGAGTGTGCGCTGGTGTAGTGGCTCATCCACTCGCCTTTCACCAATGTGGTCCGGGTTTGATTCCCTGTGGAGTCAGTGTGGTACGTGAATTTGATTGCCGATCCATACCCGTCCTTGCAGGTTTCCTCCAAGAACTTCAGTTTCCTCCTGCATCTAAAATCGAAATTCTTTCCATAAAGCCTTCCTTGTCATTCTGGATTTGCTTGTTGTGTTGTAGAGCCTACGCTGCTCCACAGTGGCCCTGAGCTCTTCGGTGTATTTGTCGCACATTATAAGAAGTAATCTAATTTATTTTATAGAAGCTTCTAGAAACGTGTTGAAATGTGTTTGTTTAATTGCAAAATGATAAAATTCTGACAAAAATCTGGAAAATGAAAAAATAGTGTTTGTATGCTTTTTGTAATTAAAACCTTTTGCAATAACAACAGGTTTTTTAGCCTTTTGAGGAATCATTTCAAATGGAAACAGGAAGTAGGTGAAAAAATGTTGACATGGCAAGAAAGGAAACATCTGAATTATCAGCGTCATTACTGATCTTGATATGCACTGTATGCATTCAGTAGGGTAATGGACTTGAGTTATAAATAGTTGTCAAATTTGATTTCTATGTGTGTGTGTTTGCTTTGTGTGTGTGTGTTTGTCTGCGAATCTGAAGAAATTGCAGAAGGTATGATATGGGGGTTGCCTGCTTAAGGCACGAGACATTAGGATCCACTTGTCATGTGGGGCTGTGAGGTGTCTGTTGTGTAGTCTGTTGTGAAAAAGGGTTAACATTGCCTGTAATATCTGCATACTTCAATGGATTCAAATTAATTAAACTGCGTCATATAGGTACAGCATGGGATCCCTCATTGGTGATGAGGGCAAAGGTCACATACTAAGGTCAAAGGTCACATACTAAGGTCAAAAGGTCATGTGAGGTCAAGGTAAGATGGGCGGAAAATGTAAAATTGACTCAATTGCAAAAGTTGGTTCATTGGAACCAAACTTGGTTTATGATGTTGTTACATGGAAACCCTCATTGTTTATGAGATCAAAGGTCACTATTAAGGTCAAAGGTCATATGAGGTCATTCACAAACCGCGAGGGCTGGAAGGCCGAACACTAGCAGTCCAAGGACTGCATATTATATTATTGTTTTGTATTGCAAACTGGAAAATAGGTGTTCATGGCCAAAATAGTTAGTTATAATGTTCTAGTTGGGTGCTGAGTACATGGTTTTTGTAATTTTGTGCATTTGGGCATATTGGGTCTCAACCAATACATAGAATTTGGTTGGAATAAGAATGCAATATACATGTGCTATATGACAAACACACACATTACACACACACACACACGCGCACCCACCGGGGACAGACCAAAGCAAATGTAATATACGCATAACAGATTCTGACCGTGTTACAATCTTCAAAAAGCTATATGGCTAAAAGAAATCAAAAGTTGTATTGATTTCATATGATTCTTTAAAGAAATGCTCTCGTCTCATTTTACTAGTTCCTTGTTCATCTTGGGGGATAATGCATATTTTTTTCCAGATTTCATGTACTACTTCAATTGCCATTTGCTACTGAGAGCAACAAAATTTTGCTAAGTATAGAGAGGTGGCATTTGGCAGTTAAGCAAATATCATTTCGTAAAGTTAATTCATTTTTGAAAGATTTTCATATGGACATTCAAATTCATAAAAATCTTGTTTTAATAAAGTACATTTGCCAATTGAGTAAAATGGAAAAATAATCCAGCTTATCAAATGGAAGATATGATTTTTGGTCCCTATAAGCCTTGTAAGCATGATATCTTTTGATCTAAGCAAGTATGGGGGCCATACTTTGCACCATGGATGTCACCCAAGTAGTCGGTGGATGAGTTCGACGGTAGGGTACGTGGCATGGGTCAAAGGTCAAATGCGGTCAAAATGGGATTAAATTGCTATAACCCTTGGCAATTGTGGCAGGATGATGAAACTTGGTGGGTGTTGTCAACATTCAACACGAAAAATTTAAGGTCGTTTCACAAGGTCATTTGGGGTCATCCAAGGTCAAATCACTAAGTAGGTGTAGGGTGTGGTCAACATTCAGTGCCATAAATTTGATGGTCATTTCAAGGTCATGTGGGCTCATCCAAGGTCAAATCCATGCACATGGTATTATGGTCATGAAAACTGATGGGTGTAGTAAGCATTCATTGCCGAAAATTTTGAAGGTCATTTCAAGGTCAAGTAGGGTCATCTAAGGTCAAATATCTACAAATAGTTGGATGGTCAATGTAGTCAACATTTGATATCATCAAATTGCAGTTCTGCTATGGCAGCAGCCTCAGTGGTTTGAGAACCACTTATTTCCATCACAATTCTCCCTGTGATCTTAAAATTATATTTTTGCTCCATTTACTACCACGACGGGCGGGGGACCTTTGTGGTTCGAGAACCGCCTTGTTTTCTTTTGAATATCAGAAAAGGCTCAATCAGAAAAGGCTCAAGTCTTTTCCTCCTCTCTTTTTCCTCACTCCATGAAAGACAAATTTCCAAAAGATTAATTTTGCGCATTTTGAGCGTGGTAAGGTGTTTCATGCTCAAACTCATCTTATTGCTTTGTAAAACATCAATCAATATAGCTAGTATGAATGATTACCCATGAAAGTGCACTGTATGGTTATCATCAGTGCATGATATTGAGCAATACCACAATGCATTTCTCTGTACTTGTGCTCTATAATACTTGCTTCAGCACTAAGGGATAAATGTGCAGCATAATTAAGTTAATCCTTTGCAATTACTCTCGGTCATGTGCTTTATTCTGTTAATGGATTAAAGCATCCCCCTCCTTCTACACTTCACCTTATTAAAATTAAGGTTTCCTTTAAAAAGAAAGCTCATATTTTGCTCATAACATCATTAAAATTTTAGGTATGAGAAATGTATCTTTTAGATAGTATGAACAAAGGACCCCTAATTTGGTCAACTGCACCATGGCCACACATGGTATTTTGTTGAGACACAAATTTTTGTGTAAATATCCAAATCACTATGGCCAGTATTCTGAAAGGGAGTCTAACTTTAGACCCGGGTTTAAACCAGGGTTAGTCCTACATGAGTGGACCTTTTTTTTACATGTTCAAAATACTGTGAAAGTTTAATATAATGGGTGAGAAAATTCCTCATGGATAGGCTGTTCCTGCCCATCCATGAGGAATTTTTTTACCCATTACAGCACATTTTTTTAGTATGTTGGAGGGAAAAAAGGTCCACTCCAGTAGGACTAACCCTGGTTTAAACCCAGGTCTAAAGTTAGACTTCCTTTCAGCCTATAACAATTTACCTGAAAATTTGGAATAAGGTGTTTCTGTTAGGCATGATATGATCAAAGTGGACCACCTACCTTAAAGAAAATACACCCCTGGTTTTTCGTAAGATTTATAATACCCAAAAGACAAAAAAGTCAGTTTGTGTTACTTAATATAGATTACAGCCCAATGAACCGTGTCCTTGGTGGATGAAAATATCCTTGTGAATAGACACTGCAGGGATCACATGACTTAATCCTAATGCATCATGGGATTTGTCTACTGATTCTTTGTGTTATCGTCTGCTATTTGCATTTTCCCAACATCATGTCATAGCCAGAGCCCAAATGGGATTTCCTGATTTCACAGGTTTCGTGGTTGATGACACTCCTATTATTAAATGTTTTGTAGGGAACAAAAAGTGGCTCGCTGTTATTATTAAGGCAGAATTTGATGTAATCAAGTATGGTGCATATCCGTCACAACAAAAAGGACGAGTTAGTATTCGCCTTCAAAATAAGTTTTAATCATGAGAACTATCGCCTTTCTTACAGTATCTCTGATTGGCTCATTTCATGTTATGACATAAAATAATCACTCTGAATAACCAATCACAATAAACCTTCCATATCTATATGTACCTATAAGATTTTCTTACTATGTCTCTAATTGGTTAATTATATAACCCTATGATAACCAAAGAATCCATGGAATTAAAGCAATAAAAGCACATTTTCTGAAGAGTAATAATAATAATAAATAAATAATAGTAATAGCAGAGATTTATATAGCGCCTCATGCTATTAGCCTCTAAGCGCTTTCACAAATGGCCGCTGACCACTGTGGCCCAACCATACCATAAACCATTTAGCATCATTTCAAGGGATGCAGCAGATCGGGATCAGCGCTTTCCCTTATCAGCAAACATACATCGAGATAACCATCACAGCCAGGACCAGCTTCCCAAATATCGCAT
Source organism: Ophioderma brevispina (assembly GCA_023653785.1). Lineage (NCBI taxonomy): Eukaryota > Metazoa > Echinodermata > Ophiuroidea > Amphilepidida > Ophiodermatidae > Ophioderma > Ophioderma brevispina. Next base: position 25,006 of record JAMKCH010006964.1, read on the forward strand.
GGGTAAAAAGAGCACCCCCAATTTTACAAAATAATTAACATTTTTGCACAGTTGCATTGGTACTTAGCTATTGTCTGTTCAATTAACTTAGAAGTCTGGTTTTTATTAATTATTTCAAAAAATATGCACGTTCGAAATAAATCACGAAAAGAAAGTTGTTGGGTATCTTTGGACCTAAGACGTTTTTTACATGACAAAAGGAATGGGACATTTTAAACCTTCAAATCTATTGAAATCTGGGTATTTCACCCTCGTTTTGAAAATGAGCGAATAAAGGTTTGGTACCATTAGTAATCACGTTTTGTGGAAGGTTCCATTGACTCCACTTTGTAGGTAGTAAAAGTTGTCGGAGGAGGAGGATATGATTCACGATCAATATTGTCCACCACTGGTATGAAATGAATAATGTAAACTTTGTTCAACAGGATTAAATCCAAACCGTTGTTATTTGCACTGAATTTTTGCAATACAAATGAGATGTTATCCAAGGTGTTACACTGCATTAACTTGAATGGGCGGCATTACAGGAGAGCTGTATGATTCTTTCGTAAGCAATTGAATAAAAGCGACAGGACCGCTATTAAAAGTATCGGTATTTCAAAGATGCATTTTATATGCCCATGCATTAATGCATGCGCAAACACCTGAAATCAAAGCAAGGTCCACGGTCCACTAATAATAATTGTTCGTAACATGCTTTTCAAGCGCCCGGGCCCCTAATTCCGTGAAAGGTCAAAAGTCAATATTCACCTGGACCCAGTTTGTTGTCGTTTGCCAATAAAAATCAGTGTAAATTGAATAAAAATCCAAAGAAGAAATTTGTTTTCAAGTTGTAACCCAATGATCTTGTTGGGTCCAATGATGAATAGCAACTTTTCTTTCGTGATTTTTTCCGAAAGCGTATATTATTGGAAATAATAAAAAACGGACATCTAAGTTAATTGAACAGGCAGTAGTATAAATTATACCTGTGAATGGTAAAGCTTGAATTTGTCTATGTATCGCAAAAGAAGGAATTAGGTAATAATGATAATTAATATCGGATCATGATAATAATTTATTGGATACTGAAAACGTACTTCCAATATGAAATAGCCATGAATTATGGGCATCCATCTGTTGTTTGGCTGGTTCAGGAAAGTCAAGTTAGAGGTAATTTTCACGAGATGGCACTGTTTTACATTGAACGGACATCATTGAGATCTAGAATCATCGAACCAATGTTGCCTAGAAACCATCAAAACATTTTGTGGAGACTCTTGTGCAAGGTTATATGCAAGGTCCTATGGGGTATGCTGCTGCACTATAACACAACACAACTGTGCAAAAATCTCAAAGTTTTGTACATATAGGGCACTCTTCAAAAAATGTGCTTTTATTGGTTTAAATGGTAATTATCTGCATCTGGCATCTGGCAAAACTTTAAAAGAGGTTTCAGACCTGAAAAAAAACACTTGGAAAATGGAAAGATTAGGGAAAACATGAAATTTTTATGTCTCTGTGATGAGATAATGAGAAAGCTTGTAAAATTGGGTGTGAATCTGATTATTTTGGGGAAATGTTTTATTTAAAAGTGCTACGAGAGATTTTGGGCATCCATATACTGTGTCATATGTAGTGATTTCATATAGATAAGACCCCAATAGATTTCTTTCTAACCTTGTATTTGGGTACAGAAATGCCTTGAAAGTGAAAACAAAAAGAGATTTTGTTTTAATTTCAATTTAAAACATAGGCTGAATTTGCTTCTATAGTAAATTAGAAATTTCACAATTTTTGTACCAAAGAAATGATTCCCAGCTTAATCATTTCACATGGGGATATTTTTTGAGAGAAAGCTTTACATTAGTGCAAAAATCAGAATTTTCACATTTTTAAGGACACCTGTTATGTGAAATCTCTCAAGTTGCACCTTTAAGATCTTGCTTTGTCTCCAAATCGCGTCCGCTTTTGTACGGGGTCCCACAGGGCTCGGTACTCGGGCTGATTTTATTTTTGTTATATATACAATCGCTCTCTGATGTTATCAATCAGTACAATTGTTCGTATCACAAGTACGCCGATGATACTCAGATTTCATATTCTGGGGCCCCTGAGGATTTTGTGTCAACTAAGGCAAAAAAGCCTCTAAATTCAAGATTGATTAGTGCCATTTTGCGTTGGATGGACAGTAACAAGCTTATGCTTAATACTGACAAGACGGAGGTGATGACCGTTGGTACGGCTTCTCGTATTAACCAGATTGAGAGTAATACTATACGGATTTTGGACTGTGACATCATTTTTCAAAATTCTGTCAAGTATCTCGGTGTTCGACTTGATCTATCCTTATCCATGTCTGAACATATTAGTGACATCTGCCGTTCTGCATATTTATCTTTAAGACAGATTGGATGTATTAGACCTTACCTATCTGAAAAAGCAACCTCGATTCTGGTTAATTCGATCATCATCTCACGCCTTGATTTTTGTAATTCCATTTTATCTGGTATCAACTCCGACCAACTACAACGTTTACAACGTATCCAAAATTGTGCTGCTCGCCTAATTCTCAAGAAACGAAAACATGACCATATTACACCTTTGCTTGTTGAGCTTCACTGGCTACCGGTGGAATTTCGCATAAAATTAAAACTGGCCGTTTTTGCCTTCAAGCATTTCGAAGGTACCTTGCCGTTATATTTGTCATCTGTGCTTTCCACTTACCAACCATCACGTTCACTCCGCTCATCATCTGAAAAGTTATTGAAACTTCCACGGGTCAACCTTAAATCAGCTGGTGAACGCTCATTTCATTTCGCTGCGTCAGCTGTTTGGAATTCACTTCCAAACAGCATTCGTAGTATCCCCAAATTCCAAGACTTCAAACGTCAGCTTAAAACTCACCTTTGTTGTGCGTCAAGCTTTTCATAGCTCATAGCTGTTTTGTTTGATTTGTTTGTGTTGACTATTTTGGCGCTCTGAGTTCTTTTGAAGATTTTGCGCCTTATAAGAACTATTTATTATTATTATTATTAATTAAAAGTTGGCTTTAAAGCAGTGGCTTGATTTTAGTCCACATTCTGGGAATTGAAAATGTTATTAAAGCCATAGCATGTGCTTTGAAATAAGACTACACTGTAAGAATTGGGGACTTTATTGCAAGTACATAATCCCCCTTTAAAACCATTGATCATGTTACTGTTTTTGTGATAGAATACTCTAACATTTTTTGTCAAAGCTGTTTCTGCTCACAGTTCCCCCTTTAGCCTTGCCTGAGCACGTTCAGGAATGGCCCATGTAATCACTATTTCTGTATTTGTGTCATTTTGGTTGAAGTTTTGTTATACCTTATTTTAAAGGTGCGTGTAACAATCGTCTTAGGGACCCCCCTGATTTACCCGGAAGTAGTATCGATTTTGATATCAGATGAAAGGCCGTATTTTTCTCATTGTCATCCTGAAATTTGAGCCCTCAAATCCATTTCATTCCCAAGATATAAACAAAAAACTGCCATTTTAGTGGTTAACCATCAATATTAGCACAGTATTTTGAATAGGGCTTTGCAACATGCATTATTGCGTCTACCATCAAAACCGCAAGTTTGTTTCCCACGGTATTTGATGGGGCGTATGTGCAAGTGCCAAGCTCTCATATCAAGTAGAGAACACAATACACATAAATCGGAAGAAGCACCTTTAAAAGTCACAACCCATGACAATCAAACTTGGTCAGAAGAACCACTGATCCTAGTTTCAGTTTGGTCCACCTAGGGGTAATTAAGAGTCATTTTCTCACAATCTATCAAATCCTAAATGCATAAGATACAATTTAGAGTAAATGGTGACCTTTTTCTTGGCTTTGTGGTCAAGAAGTTGAGGGTCAAGCTTTCATAAAACTTTTAACGCTCTTAATAGCTATACCACTTTTTTGTCTCCAAGAATAACTAGGCGATGATGATCCTCTCTGTGATCTATATTTGTGGTGTCAAAGGTCAAAATTGGGAGGAACCTGAAATACATTCAATGATTAAAAACACCTATGTTATGTTTGTCTGAAAAACAATTCAAATATGTCAATGGTGACCACCTCCTGTTACCTACTGTTGTGGTGTCAAAGGTCAAAATATGGTCAAACTTAAAAATGCCTAATGATGAAAATAGATCCATGTGATATCCATGCAGTGTTCATTTAATAAAGTTAAAGCTGACATCGGTTGCAGCTTTTGCCTATAAAATAGTTAAAATGAGCTACAGTCAGCCTTGATTGGAAAGAAAAAACACATTCAACCAAAGATAGGGGGAAAATATTTTGTTTTAAAAATTGTTTGCATAAACCATATTATTTTTATATTCTTGTTCCAGACATAATTCTACCAGGTACCAATACCACCACCAATACAAATCCACTCATCAAGGCAGGCGAACAGGTCACCTTCATCAAAACGCAGAAAGGCGTCTATCTACGCACCACCGACGGTCGCATCTTGGCTGTGCGTGGTGCCCAGCAGTCCTCAAAAATGCAGGCATCATCAGGTGGACTACCTCTTGGTCAAGGAATTGGATCATCATTAACTACTTCCCCGTTATCAGGTACCCTTGCTACTTCATCAGGAATGGGTGCAGTGACTTCTACAGGCGTCAACCAAGTACGACATCAATTGGCTGATTTGTTGAAGGAAAAGACGCCCTCCAACATGGATCCAATTAATTTATCGTCAGATTCTGATGCAGAGAGTGACTTCTTTGATCCCTTCAAGAGTCCCCATAAGTCACCAAGAGGTAGAAGCCAGGGTATTCTGGACTCTAGTAGACCAGATGGTAGCAGTACCTCAGGGTCACCATTCCCTGGAGTATCCAAGCCAGCCACATGTACTGTTAGCCCAGGAGTGCAAAGTGTTCCTTTAGCGTCAACATTACCGTTAGGGCCGTTTGCACAGAGTCGACAATCCAGCGCCCCGTCGTCGCAACCAAATTTCTCCCCACCAGAGGGAAACCCAAATTCTGCTTTAAATTTAAGTACTGTAAACTCTGATTCAATGACACCCACATCTGTGAGTCAGTTGTTTGATGAGATCAGTAGTTTGTCTGCATCAAGCCCCATCACATCCACCTCGGACATTCCTCCGACATCATCATCATCTTCAGCTACAGCAATATCATCAGCCAGTCAATCATCCTCAGCCAATCAAACATCCTTAGCATCCATTCCACCAAACATGTCAAATACAAACACTAGCATGCAACAGCCCATGCAGTCCCAGCCCACCGCCTCAAATTACGGAATGCCTTTCTTTCCAGGAATGGTCCCGATGCCTTCCACAGGTAATTCCCAACAACAGCAGCAGCAGCCACCAATTGTGATCAATTACCAGCTGCCCATGCCACCTGGTACAATGATGCAGCCAGGTTTCATGCCATTTGGATTCCCACCTATGATGTTTAACCCTGGGGCAGCTGCTGCTGCTGGTCAGGGTCAATTAGGGCAGTCACAGCAACAGATGCAAGGCCAAGGAGGGCAGTTCCAAGCACCAGGAATGTTTCAAACTCAAGGAGGACAAATGTCAATGGGACAGGGACAAGGACAGGCCCCAGTGGGACAGGGGCAAGGACAAGCCCCAGTGGGGCAGGGGCAAGGACAGGCCCCAGTGGGGCAGGGGCAAGGGCAGGCCCCAGTGGGGCAGGGTCAAGGCCCAGTGGGACAATCCAGCCAAGGTAACGATGCTGTGCCATCGTCAGTTGGAGAAGGCTCATCTCAGCCCACTGTTTCCAGTGCTGATGCCATGAACCAAAAGAAGACAGAGACACACCAAGGGCCACAAGTGAATCCTGCTAATGTTTAAATATGGGTGTTCTTGTCAGTAGTAAATACAGAGTTAGAAAAAAAATGCAACCCAGTAGCTCGATGAATACCAAACTGGCTAGCCTCATAATGTGAAATAATCCTATGTGCTGGGTTGAGTGAAATAAAGGTGCGTGTTCCGATCGTCTTTGGGACCCCCCTGATTTACCCGGAAGTAGTATCGATTTTGATATCAGATGAAAGGCAGTATTTTTCTCATTGTCCTCCTGAATTTTGAGCCCTCAAATCCATTTCATTCACAAGATATAAACAAAAAACTGCCGTTTTAATGGTTAACCATCAATATTAGCACAGTATTGAATAGAGCTTGTTCCGATTTATGTCTATTGCGTTCTCTACTTGATATGAGAGCCTGGCACTTGCACATACGCCCCATCAAGTACCGTGGGAAACAAACTTGCGGTTTTGATGGTAGAAGCAATAATGCATATTGCAAATCCCTATTCAATACTGTGCTTAATATTGATGGTTAGCCATTAAAATGGCAGGGATTTTTTTATATCTTGGGAATGAAATGTATTTGAAGGCTCAAATTTAGGACGACAATGAGAAAAATACGGCCTTTCATCTGATATCCGGGTAAATGGGGGTCCCAAAGACGATCGGAATGCGCCCCTTTAAATACGGGGTTACCAAAAATGCATTTTGGTGTCGCCCTGTATTAAATGAACAATATTTGTATGGAAATGGCTATAGCAACACCAAGGAAGCAGACACTGAATGAATAGTTTGTCATTCTTCCAAGTTTTTAGCAGTAGTCCAGTACAATAAATATTAGCAATCTCCTTAAATATGGCCAACATATATAATAAAGCATAAGGCATTCATCATTGGCAAATAGTAAATATATACACAGAGTTAGCTGCTCTAAGCTTCATTCTGTATGGTGGAGACATATTTTAAGGAGATTGCCCCAATGTTTATCTTCAGCATAGAGCACACATCTTGTTTCAAATAGCCTTCTAATTGTCTCAAAATACCCAGCTTGTGAAATAGCCACCTTTGACTGATGAACTCTTTACCTTGTATTATCACTGTATTTTGCCCAAATTTGTTTGAGAGATTGTACAAATTGTATGAGATTTCATGCACAAAGATGTTGAGTTTTTATACCTTTTTGAACCACCATGGAGATTTTGCTTCATTATGAATTAAGTTTTGAATTTTACACAGCATGGTCATTATGACAGACAGGTGTATGAAGTACTCTTCAAAGATGTCATGTATTGAAATCCTTTCAACAACAAAGTAATAAATTTATAGAGAGAAAAAACCTCTGTTGGGTGAGACAGTTATCATAAGGTGGAAAACTTGTGTGGCAACCATCTTGTTAAAGTTGATTTGACTTTGGCTATTCTCTTTGTACAGTGTGAAGTGACATTTGGGATGTTTGTGGAATGCCACCTTTTTCTCACTGCTGTTTTATAGTCCATGTCGCTACCTCTGTGCAGTGATGTCAGCGCGAGATTTGTTGGTCGCAAGAGTAAATTGCTCGCAATGACATGAAGCGATATCGCTTTCACGCTGGCGCACAAAGACGGCATTTCTTGACGCAGCCGTAAATGTTATGACATCACTGCACGGAGGTAGAGACATGGACTATAGTGATAATAGGGGTATTAATAAGGCCATTTGGCGAATGATTTTCCCTTTAACCTTTCTGTTTCCCTAGTGAGTTTGGGCTGATGTAAAAGGGAAAACCCTTGGGAAGTCATCAGGAGTTTGTCCCATTGCAGAAATACAAGTTCGCAAGGAAACTAGTGAAATTCACAGTGCATTATGGACAAATTATCAGTGAAGTCACTTCATGCACATACCAGGCACAATTTCCAGGAATTGTACAGTGATTTTTTTTGTCATTTGACATGATTTTGGCCTGCCATTTAACTAAATTGGTCCAATACCTTTGACAGCAGCAGCAGTAGCATTACATAAAATTACGAGGAGGAGCCAGTGACAGCTTCACAGGTTTAACTCGGGTTGCATTTTTTTCCTCTTTTTTTGTCCTGTTTCACTTCAGTGCTTTAATTATATATACATATAATATATATATATATGAAAAAAACAAATGTGTACTTAGATAGGTAGGTAGATTGTAAAGATCTGTAAGGATGACTGGATAGTGCAAGTGTACAACAGAATTCTCCAGTGTAAGTGTGTTTGAATACAGTATATGATTTGCCCTGTCAGAAGTATAAACCCCATGATATACTACCAGTCGCAGCGAGCGATTTCTGTTCGTGAGCATGCGTAACACTTGATCTTGGCTCAAAATCAGGCGTTGCGCACGCCAATTGCTCCCTGCGACTGGAAGTATATCATGGGCTTAACAGTGTGAAAGTGATGCCATTACCACATACTGATAACTGGGCAAATCATAGTACTCCACTCTTAACAGTGGTCAATATTTATTGAAACATGTTAGTGAGATGTTAGTAAGGTATGTGTACTAGAAACAATCAAAATCTTTTACAGAGTATTTCACATTATTTTAATTTATATTACATGTTGTTAGAAGACTACAATTTGTGTACTAAACAGTCTATGGCAACTACTTTTGAAGCCAGGTATACAGAGTTTTCATGCTTTTTGATATAATACAGGCATTAGATGTAAGGTTTACAATAATGCTTTAAAACTTTTATGACTTACGAAAGCTACATTGAAGTGAAATTTATTTCTTGAAAGCATTGCAGCAAAAAGCTTATTTGATGTTTTTACCATTTTGTTGGATTGCAATCATTACAGACTGTTGACAGGTCAAGTGTGGTTTGATAATCAGCATTATCAATGCAAATAGTTAAATGCATCATATAAGACCATTTTTATATCCAGTGATCTAGGTATAATTTGTCTGTCTGTCTGTCTGTCAGCCTGTTTGTCTGTTTGTTAGTGTTTCATTGAAGTAGTTCCAGGCAAGCATAGCAGACTTCTCCTTGCCTGCTAAAAGATTACTCAAAGGATCTGAAAAATAAAGAGGTGGCTCTGAAAAGAGCCATTCAAAAAACTTCAAAACTGCCCTTGTTCTACCAATTCTGAACAAAATTCCTCTTGTCCATGTAATACATAAGTTTTTTTTTTTTTACGGCAAGAGTTCATATGTACCTCTCTTCAATGTTCTACATGTAACAAGTTCTTTTTAATTTTTGGCCTTGGGGTTAGGGTTTTTGTTAGTGTTAGGCTGTAAATTAAAAGAATTTGTTTCCTCTCAAATTTTAAAGGGGGTACATTTGTTTAGCCATTGAATAGGTTGCCCCTTGCCTAAATAACTGACCCCACACTTAAAAAGGAACTGTCATCCCTGCTTAATGAATTTTTTAAGGCAGGTAACAAAAATGTACATTTTTAAAGTGCATTGTGTGAAGTGTTACCATCTACCCCATACCATGCATTCATCTGTCTGCCAGTCTGTCTTGTTTGGCAGTAGTTTGTCCCAGCATATCTTCCAAAAGGAGCACTTTATGAGCAATATATTCTAATTCTTATCCATATATCTTCCTATGAATCTCTTCATTTTTTTTTCTGTAATGTGCTGAGTATCAGAATTACATGTTGGATAAAACTGTTATGTGTTATTTAAAAACAAATATATTATTAAGCCATGTAGGAAAACAATTACCAGTTTTCTTCGCCACCCCCCCCCCCATTTCTGCACATACCAACTGGAACACTGAAGCTCTCTGTTGAATAACAGGATTTTTAGTGTTTTTTAATGTGATTTCTTCCCAAAAGCCACTACAGCCATACTGTTGACAAATCTGCCCTAATCAATGTAACCAAGCAAGCTGACATAATCGTTTGCATGTGTTTTCCCCACAAGTGACAAATTCGGGAAACCCAGGTATGGATTTTATAGATGCTTTCAAGGGAGTAAAAATATAAGTAAATAAAAGCTTGTCCTCTGAATATCAAGTTTTGTTGTGAAAGTAATATGATTTTGTATATTGAGACTGAGAAAAACATGAAAGCATCTGCTTTTGAATGCATTTTTCCCAGAGGTTAAAAAAAAGAAAACACCAGTCTGGGTCCAATATTGATCCTGGTGCAACTTTTTTCAGAATCTGTGGGAATATTGCATACATCTACAGGACACAAATTTGGGTTATTTTGCCTTAAAATTCAGTCTTTCTCAAAGCTTGTATTGTTTAATTGATCAAACCATACGGAAAATGATCGATTTATCCAGCTATTCTGCATAATCAAAATTTTTTTTGCATTTCATTTATGAAAGCACTATCCTGTGTTTGTAACATAACTTTGATGTGGAACAAAACGTTACTACTCCTGCAAGACAGATGCTGGCCTCACAGAAAACAGGAAAGGGCTGGGAAGAAGACATGCTGGTGATAACCGTGTTATTGATATCCAATAATGCGTCACTGCAAAAATCAGAAAAACCAAAAATAAACTCTGCAGTTTAAATAAGGATATTACTATTCCTGGTTTTAATACACCTTCACTCTTTATATGGGTGATCTCCTAAGTGTCTACTTTTGGCTTTAAAAAAAAGGAGAAAAAAAAGTTTCAAATCATAATTTTTTTCTTGGAATGTGTTCCCAATAGTGCACAAATACTAGAATGAGCATCGGAGCGATCTTTAGAGCCTTCAAATATTTTATGCGAACGAATCTAATTTCAGTGTTGTAGTAGGGAAAAACATTAAAAGTCATTTCCGTAACACTATGTACGGAAGATGAGATGGACAAATCAGACAGTAAAGTCAAGATGCGTAAATTCTATACGTATCCGCAATATTGAACAAAAATCGAAGAACCATTGAGGGGGATATTTCAAATGGGAAAAAAACCAGATGATTAGGACTCAGATTTATTGCCCATATGAAACAGGTGAAAGTGTAAGAAAATTCATTTCCGTAACGGTAAAAAGTTACGAATGGACCGTTACGGAAATGTGGTAAACATTTTCGACAAGTATAAAGTTCTCCGAGGGCGATGGATAGGTGATTGTTATATATTAGGGTACAGGTCACCAATCTGTTTTCACTGCCAATCAAAATGGACATTAATTTCCTATATTTATAGTTTATACAGCGTTACGGAAAATGACGCTGAATAAAGGAACTCTCCCTCATTTTTGCAAAAAGTCTGTATTTTTGATGGATATTCATCAGACGTACCGGAGATAAATGCTGTGTGCCAAGTAACCAATCGTTGCAGGTACTTCTTATGAGCAGGTTAATTTTGGATTCAGTGTTTTCAATTTATAGGACTGCCTTCAAAATGTTCGTTACCGGAAATGACTCAAAATCCAGGGACAGACTTTTTTAAACAAAATATGGTAAAATTTAGGATTTAATTGATGCATTATGGCATATTTGATAGATAGGATAGTTCATCAGTAAATTACTTAGTGATTCAGAGTATTTCCAAAAAAGAAAAATTTACTACCAAATAATAAGTATGGACAATTGTAATTTAAGCGTAACCATAGGGAACATAGGGTTTTCGGGGGGTTGCATCAAACATTAAGGAAAAATAAACAAACATTAACTTTGTTGATCAAGGTTTTATATTTTTTTGATCATAAAGATCCGTATTTATCAAGGCAAAACCACAAAATAAATATTTCGAATTGTCTTTTTTTCATTTATGAGTGCGGTTAAAGTAGCGGGGACACGAAAGTAGACAATTAGGAAGAAATCACCCAATATCGCTGAGTTTGTCACACATTTGCCTGTTTTTTGTTAGTTTTTTTTGTAGAATAAGTCAATGGTCACAAATGGTTTGTGTTGTCAAGATGGTGCAATTATGGTGGGCTAAACAATAATATATAAAGGGGCATTTTGTGATCCACAACCTCGTCCCCCTAACTTGCCTAAAAAAAAAAAAACCACCTTGCTCCAAAAAAAAAAAAAAGGTTTAGTAGACGTTTCATTACAGAAAGTACCAAGATGAAAAAGAGGTATTACAATTGATGCCGGTGCATTGCCGCTGGATGATTGTTGTGCAGAGTAGTTAGCGCTTGACGGAATCCAATGGCAGTACCTCCTTCGCATCCTTGGGACTTGTATATGAAACGTTCTACAAAAGTTTAGATTCTTGATCATCTGAATCATACCTAGATGTGTGACTGAAATCGTAATGCAATTCGATTCTATCTACCCAGAAGAAAGCAAAATCAGAATTTGTATATTCTGTCTGTAAAACAGGACAGGAATTAAAACACAGTAGCATATGGGGGCCGTTGCCTTGACGTGATGACAAACATTTGCTTCAAAAGGGACGCAACCACTTGATTTCAAGGGGGGTTTGGTGTAAGTCTCCTCCTTTCATTGATATCAAAAGCATTCCAATAGTCCTCCAATTGACGTCATAGTAATGTTTTAATGAAGTAATAATCATGGGAAACTTGATTTCTCCGATTGATGCTAAAAATAAGCCAAATTCTATTTTGAGTTAAAAATACAGGAATGTGTGATTTTGCTAGGTTTTTGGGGTGATTATGAAAGGAAAATCAAGTCTTGTAACATACATAGGAGGTATTAAGTGCATAAAGCATATATATTTTTGATAGAGGTGAAAAAGAAAAATATATGGTGGCAACCATCCCCTTCCTCGAAAACTGAGTCTTGTCTACCACTACCAAAGGTAAGGTGGCGTGACAGATTATTTTACGCTAAAATGAAAGCAAATGATGGTCCCAAGATTAGATGCAGCCATTAGGTTTCAAATTTATGTGTTTTAGGTGGCTGGATGAAAAACTTGTTGGCAGTGGTAAACACCCCACCTTCCTTCCCCAGGAAGACGAAGGTTACCTCAGACCTTCAATGGTGGACTTTGCCACTCATATGAGGCAAGGAGTCTCATTCAGCCTACCTGTGACATATCAAACACACTGACAATGGATGCGTTTAAACACCCTGATGACGGATGCGTTTAAGTTTTGGGGGGGCTCACCTCCTATCTCTTCGGGGGCAGGCCGCTGACCAGCCTCCGTGGCTCGTCACCACATAAACGTCCTCGAATTGTTCGCCGTCTTTCTGGCATTGCGGCACTGGCTCCCGGTGGTCAGGGGGAAGGTAATTGTTGTCCGCTGCGACAATATGAAGGTGGTGTCATATAAACAAGGAAGGGGTGTAATCAGTCCCAGCCTATGCAGGGAGATTCTTCAGCTATTCAGGTGGTGCCGAGATTGGGACATCAGGCTGATCGCCTCCCGTGTTTCGGGAGTGGACAATGGTTTGCGGACAGTCTCCCAGGAGGGTCCCTAATCCCAGACACAGTCAAAAGTCAGAGGGCCATCGGTGGAGTGGCAGCTCTACTTTGCAGTTTGCCGCACAATCTTCTTGATGGTGGACCGTCCACACATGGATCTGTTCGCCGCAGTCATGAATCGTCAGATTGTGGCATATTAGGGGCCTACTCTTGGAACCCGGATCACCGGGCAGTCAAACGGGACACCATGGCAGCGGACCGGTCAGGATTAATATCCTATGCTTGATCATAGCTTCTCCAGGTTGCCATGATCCCAAAAGTCCTTGAGTGGCTCTGTCTCGAGACTGCCTGGTCCTGCTGGTAGCCCATTATGGCCACGGCAGCTGTGGTTTTCCAGGCCACTAGATCTGCTTGTAAGGGAACAGATCCATCTTCCAAAGGGAGGGGACCTGGTCAGAGGTCTTCCAGTCGACGCGTTCGTCCCAGAGTGCAACACCTATGCTCCGAAACTGTCTGGTGCATTTCTGCAGACTGTACACTGAGGTGTGACTTTCTGAACAGGCTGCCATGATCACTGTTCAGGCAAATTCACTAGAACATCATAGGATTACCATGCATGGTGTGCCGATAGAGTTCGATCCATGCAATTTCTGAGACCGTAGACCAGGTTGGCAATTTCCTCAAGGAAGTCTTTCAGGAGTGGGTTTAACTTAGTGTCCTGACTGTCCGAGGTTTCTTTTTTACCGAACAGCCACAGGCCAGACCTGTAAAGGGCTCGGTGGTGGCATGGCGGTTTCTTTCAGTCCCCTCTTGTTCAATTTTGGGAAGGGTATGCTTACGGATCGTCCCCGGTTCGTAGCCTTGTTCCGGAGTGGGATTTGCCAGTTTAAAAACCCAACCGAAACTTCCTAGTGGCTGTGGCTTGTGGCTGTAGCTTGTGACCATAGGGGGTTCAGATATACATGCCTTGTCTACAGATGAGGCCCACCACCGCTTTGAGCGCAAGGAGGTCTCTATTCTTCCACATGCAGGCTTTTTGACCAAGAATCAGACTCTTTCTTTTACCCCGAAACCGGTGTTTCTGCCAAGTCTCACCATAGTTGCAGACCAGGGTTGCAGACAGCTCAGAGAAGCCTGCAGCATGGGACACATTGAGCCAGTTGGATTTCCTCAGTCATCTGAAATGCACACAAAAACACCATGATTGGTTGACTGGCTTCTTGATTAGGGCATATGATGTTCGAGCTCACGCTTCCTCCTGGGCCTTCTATGAAGAGGCCTTCATCCCAGACATTTTGGACAATTATGGAGCTCACGCAAATTGTTATTCTGCAACCTACAAGAAGGTTGTTGGAAGGTTTTGTCTTTTTTTTTTTGTGAGAGAAACATTTTGCGGAAGGGCGAATCACACCGCCGCTTGATATTTGGTGCGTGCCATGTCCCGACTATTTCGGGAGTTGGCTCATTTAGCAGTCGTAATGGGGTTTTTAATAGTACCCAAATTAAATATTAATGCAAAAAGTTCTATTACTAGTACCACACTATTAAATCACACAGGACTCATCAGTTCGAGGATCTGTCCAAGAACAATATTCACTGATTTGATAATAATATTGTAGCTGCTTTCATTAATACATTAAGGTCGAATATTGTTGTTTAATATTTGTACAGACTGACGAATTGGCTAATTTACGTTAAGAAAAACTTGTAAGAATTCGGATTAAAAGTGCTTTCTATGCTGAAAAGCAATGATGGCTGCATTTGTAAGCCTAAAAAATATGTTTGTTTTTATTGACATGAAAAACATGGGTATACTATAGACACCACCTTTTTGCTTCTAGGCCAATTGGCTTAGCAGTTATGACCCATCACATGCCTTATAAAGGCCCTTGACCGTGAATATCTGACCAACGCAGCAACTAGAAGGCCGGACAATTTGTTTCCATAATTATTCATATAGGCCTACCAGAATATACAAAAAAGTTTTTTTTTTTTTTTTTTTTTAGCATCTTGACTCAGGAGCATTAGGCGACTATGGGTGGGGCGTTGACAGGGGTTGCGTTGATGTTGGCTACCTTCTGCGACCTTCTTCCGCCACCAATTAAGCCATGCAGTGGTATTCTGTGCAAAAGTAAGGTTTTGGAAGGAAGCTAGCACTAGTACAGTGTATTTCCCTCTCAGGAGTGAAAGGGTGATACACTTGAGTATGATACCTACCTTCCATGACCTTATGGAGCTCACGCAAATTGTTATTCTGCAACCTACAAGAAGGTTGTTGGAAGGTTTTGTCTTTTTTTTGTGAGAGAAACATTTTGCGGAAGGGCGAATCACAGCGCCGCTTGATATTTGGTGCGTGCCATGTCCCGACTATTTCGGGAGTTGGCTCATTTAGCAGTCGTAATGGGGTTTTTAATAGTACCCAAATTAAATATTTATGCAAAAAGTTCTATTACTAGTACCACACTATTAAATCACACAGGACTCATCAGTTCGAGGATTGTCCAAGAACAATATTCACTGATTTGATAATAATATTGTAGCTGCTTTCATTAATACATTAAGGTCGAATATTGTTGTTTAATATTTGTACAGACTGACGAATTGGCTAATTTACGTTAAGAAAAACTTGTAAGAATTTGGATTAAAAGTGCTTTCTATGCTGAAAAGCAATGATGGCTGCATTTGTAAGCCTAAAAAATATGTTTGTTTTTATTGACATGAAAAACATGGGTATAGACACCACCTTTTTGCTTCTAGGCCAATTGGCTTAGCAGTTATGACCCATCCCATGCCTTATAAAGGCCATTGACCTTGACCATTGACCTTGACCTTGAATATCTGACCAACGCAGCAACTAGAAGGCCGGACAATTTGTTTCCATAATTATTCATATAGGCCTACCAGAATATACAAAAAAGTCCTTTTATTAGAATTTGTTCAAGGTTACATCTATGGGAGATGTGTCACATTAAGCCTTTACTACTACGGTCCTCCCTCAATTTGTTATTCTCCACCCTCAAGAAGGTTGTTTGAAGGTTTTGTTTTTATTTTATTTTGTTGTGAAAAAAACATTTGGTGGAGCAAGGGCAAATCACTGCGCCCTGTTATGCAGTTTCAGGAGTTGGCTTATTTTCAACAGTGGTAGTGAGGCTTCTGATGTGGTCCAAATGAAATATTTGTCCAAGAATGGTTAATTAGTTATCATCGATATCCACTGATTTTACAATAGTATTTTGGGTGTTTTCATCTAGATTATGGTCAATGTTTTGGTTTATTTGATACTTGTACAGACTGACGAATTGGCTAATTTATGTTGAGAAAACATGGAAAATTTTTGATTAAAAGTGCTTTCTATCCTGAAAGATAATGACTTCATTTGTAAGCCTCAAGACTGTTTTTATTGTGTTTATTGACCCCCAAAACATGGGTATAGACAGCATCTTTTTGCTTCTAGGCCAATTGGATGAGCAGTTATAACCCATCATAGGCCGTATAAAGGTCATTGACCTTGACCTTGAATATCTGACCAACGCAGCAACTAGAGGGCGGGACAAATTTTTTGGTAATTATTCATATATAGGCCTAACAGAATATACAAAGAGTCCTTTTATTAGAATTTTTTCAAGGTTGTATAGGGCATGTGTCATATTACGCCTCTACTATATGCCAAGTAACAGCAAGTCTTGGAATTGACTGTTGCTATAAAAATATGTCAAAAGGGGCATTTCTCATTTATCAAACAGAGACAAATGTAAAATTTGATTTTTATTTTCCAGTTATGTATAAAGAGCTAGAATACAATTGAAAAGTATCTTTTGTATTTATATTAAGCTGTACTTTAACTACCAACAGGCCCGTATGCAGGGGCATGCAGTTGCACCCCCCCCCCTAAATTCTACAAAATGGGCAAAAGGTCCACTTTTTGCTAATATTATTTTGTGATAAAAAGGTACAAAAGTTGGAAAAAATTTAACAAAGTCCACAAATGTTCAAAAGGAACATTTTGGAGGGTTAGTTCCACCTTTACAAAAAGGTCACGCACCCCCTAAATAAATCTCACATACGGCCTTGACTAAAAATTCTAAAATCTGAAACAAATGTTTTTTTCCCAAATTGTTAATTTTTTCTGTAGGCCTGAACCTAACACTTATGTGTGTTTTTCATGAAGGCAGACAGTTGTCTGGGGTAAAAATTTAAATGATCTGCACCTTTTGGGCAGGGTTTGATTTGCTTGTAAAGGTGTGAATTTCCAAGCGGTTAGGGAGTGACATTGTAGCCTCAAATAATTTGCCAAAAGAATTGCATGTGCATTTTTTTGAAAATGTATCCATATCCCATTAAGAATAAAAGATTTTGAAATTTGTTGAGATTTGAGAAACACTAGTGTTGATTCATGTGTATGAAGTATACAGAAGTAGTGCAGTATTTATACTAAAGCCATGGCTCGGTAGTTTGTCAATAAGCAATTTACATAGACAATATTTCCGGTTTCCTTTGCATGCTTTTTGCAGTTTGTGATTTAGATGGTGTAAATTGCTTGGACAACAAAAGAAAAGACTTGCCGTTTGCAATTCAATATAATACCAATATTCAATATTGTGTCATATTGATGGACAGTCCAGCTGAGATGTCGCAGCTGATGGCCACAATAAAAAAATCTAGACTGCCCATTCAATATGATAGATGATATTGAATAGACAGCATATCCGGTCTTTCATTGTCATTTAATTTTGATTGAATGTCACCAGTGAAAATGTTTGTATTTTAAAGGTGCAATGAGAAATTACAAGGCATCCACATTTTTGTCGCCTGCAAGAATTGCAGGAGGCAACTCCTACTAGTCCTTAAATCTGTATAACCGTGTAGCGATGTTTTCAAAGGTTAGTTTCGAAAAAAAGTTTCTTACTCGAGAAGTTAAAGTCCAATTGCTACAGAACTTGGGTCATAGATGCACCATGGGAACCTTCCATGATGATAATGTGGTCAAGGGTCACTACCAAGATCAAAGGTCATATGAGGTCAAGTTATATAATGGGACTGAAAACATCAAAAAATTTGCCTTGTTCGAGAAATATAAAAGACAATCCCTACAGGAACTTGGATCATACATGCCACGTGGAAACCTCATATATAATGTCAGAATCGTCATCTGACGTCAGTTATAAAATAGAAGGTGGACCTCAAAAGCAGACGACACTTGTGGTTAAGAGAACCGGTTGTCGGTCATATGTAGTGGTTTCATATAGTTAGGGCAATAGATTTTTTGCATTTAATTGTTGGAGAAATGTTAAAAGTGAAAACAAGGTTGATTTTTTATGAAGTCATAATTAAATCTGGTGTCAACTGGACTACTCTTATGCTGTGGCTACAGTATCACATCCGATCCAGGATGCTTATCAGGCCGACTGATCTTGAGTGGCAATGGTCGCTGACCCGTGATAGGGTTGGTGAATGGGTCATGGTTTCATGAATTAAATCGTTGAGGGATCTTTTGGAGAGGTATTGTAGGCCCCGCTAAATTTTGTCGCAGTCCTCCTCCCCTGTTCAGTAATGGCCCCTTCCCGTCTTCATGTATATAGCTTCTTTAACACCCTCCCTTCAAACCACGTGATTTCTTTGTCCCAAAATGACAACTGTCCTATTTTCAAAAAAGGGGGAAACTTTAAAAAAAAAAAAAATCCCCCCAAAAAACTATATAATCAAAGAGTAATTTTGGGGTCAACACCCTAAGTTCATCTCACTGGACTTTAATTATTCT
>JAMKCH010006965.1:0-34111 GCA_023653785.1 Ophioderma brevispina
AAACTAGCCTTGTGCCCAGTGATCTGAATTTATATAACAAAAGCAGATTTTAATGATTTTTATTGGTTTTAAAAAAAACTAAAAAATCAATAAAACTC
Source organism: Ophioderma brevispina (assembly GCA_023653785.1). Classification (NCBI taxonomy): domain Eukaryota; kingdom Metazoa; phylum Echinodermata; class Ophiuroidea; order Amphilepidida; family Ophiodermatidae; genus Ophioderma; species Ophioderma brevispina. The sequence goes on from JAMKCH010006965.1 coordinate 99, forward strand.
AAAAACTTAAAAAACACAAAAACACACAATTTATTTATACTTAATTGTAAACACGATTGTCCACTGATGTCCACAAGTAGCGTTGCAGTTCAACGCTATGCCTCACAGCGAAGACTCCAAATGACAGCGCACAAGTTCAATACAAAACTCATGGTACTAATTCCAAGGAATCTTCTCAGTCCTGAAGGTAATCTTGTCCCGCAGTTTCAAGCCGACGGGGCTTTCCCTCGACGACAAATGGTCCACAAAATAAAATCCAGGTAATATACCACCACCAGTCTGTCGCTATTGTCCTCATATAGGACCACAATTTGGAATCGCCTTTTGATTCCAAAACTGAAGCTCTTTGGCTAAAAGACGACAGCAGACAATATTAGCTATCAAGCTTCCGCTGCATCCAAATATTAATCCTGGCACTAGATGTAGATTAAACTCAAATCTACCATTATTGTAGAGAAAAAACTAGCTATCAATACTGTATAGCTCCAGAGCTCTAGTTCAGCCCTCTGATTTCAACTGCTGGCCTCATTCCTTCAGTCACAACTCCTATTTATCTTCACACTCTAGATTTCCCTTTCTAACAATCATCATTACATCATCCTCATGCATAACATGGACCTTGCACCATCAAATCAGATTTCACAATCTAATTACAATCACTTCTATATATAACTTTGTGGGGGAATTCCCTAGGTTTTGCATTTTTTGATCTGAAAACATAACAAGTTTCTAAGTTACTAAGTTTACATCTTGTTGAATTCCCCACTTCCCCTATTGTGCAATTAAACAGGTGCCTTCTGCAATAAACAACTCTAGGGCCATCCCCCTTTTCTCTCTTTTATAGTACACAAGTGCTTTTTCCCATGAGAACTCCTTTCTCAAATCAATTGCGAAAAAATATTTTTAAAAGTTTAATCAGAAAATGGAGGCTATATAAACCAGTAGACAGAGGAAAAATATGCCCAATGTTCATATGACCTCAATCTGATAATATATTCGTATGCAAATTAACGGTAGTTCTTGTTAAATATTGAGCTTTGATTTCATTGCTTGAAATACTTTTTCACATAAAGAAACACTGCGGTTTTTACTAAAGAATTTCTTAATCATTTAACACTAAAGAGACTGGCCACATTTGGACGTTTTTCAAATTGATATTATTTGCATGGTTGTAAACTTTATTACCTTGCCCGCACCTGAATGATAAAGTCCAAATCAGCGCCTTTTACGATAAACAAACAATTTAAATAATGATCCGGAGTGCATTAATTCCCAGACGACAGAAACGCGCTTTAACCCTTTTCTTACCAGACTTTTTTTGTAACACGGTTTACCAAGGGGGGGGGGGGGGGGGGGGGGGTGGTTACCACTCTCCCTCGAGATTTTGTTATAAAGCACCCGATGATTATGGTTTTGATATCAGTGGATAAGTATGGTCCTCCTTTTTCCATTGATACCAGTTAACCAAAATACATATTATGACTCCATATGACGCATAAGTCCGCGATCCGGCAAAATTTCCATAGAAAATAGGCGAAAATCCATTTTCGCTTAAAATGGTAGGACTATCGGATTTTTATGCGGTTTTCAGCTCTAAATGATGGCAATTTAATAGGTTTGCATAAACATAGGGTTCTAGAGCCATACCGTGCATAATATTGTCAACATGTACTTAGAATATCCTTAGGTGGCAACCCCCCCCCCCACCCTTCGACTTTGACGGCATACCCTAACCCCGGTGAAGGTTCTACCGTCACATTTTTTTCGCTAAAAATGACCAGAAAGGATAAGCCTATTACCTATAAGCTTTTTACGAAAGCTTTTGGCTTTTATCATCCGAGCAAAGTTCACTGGGGGGTGGGGGAGTGGTAACCCCCCCTCTCTTGTTAAGACGAAGACACACACCAGAGTTGATTCCACGGCATCCATCCTGTTTGACCGACCGCACCTTGGTGGTTTTATTATCAATGATATTCATGCGGTAGACACATAGTTACCGCAAACTAAAAAAGTTACCCTTCAAATTACCCGGATGTCTTTGGCCTCCTATTAATATGCTGTTTTAGAGTATGCTTTTTTTATATTTTTCTTATTCTTCCAATGGCCTAGACTATCATTTCCAAGCAAATTACGAAATTTATATTTTGTGAAAATGTCCCAAGGGGGGGGGGGTCCATGTAGACCCAGAATTTTTGTTTTTCGAGCGCAATGTTTTAAAGGAAATATGTCATGATTCGGAATATTTGGAAATTTGGTATGGATGGAAAGCTTAAGTAACGGAGTTACATATAAATCAAAATAAGTTGAATTGGCACATATTTGTTGAGTTTTTGTCCCCTTTTAAATTTTCCGCCCAATAGCTTACTCGAAACGATTCCGACAAATCCACATCGCAGGCAAATGGTGACGTCAAAGTGATGACCATCATATCGCAGTGTTGCCCACTTTCCTATTCGAGTGAACTGCCAGGGGGTAGGACATGCCATCCTACAACAACATCCTGAATTCAAATCGGCATCACCATCCGGCGCGACTCGAGTGCTAGTCCTTTCAAAAACTTACGGTAGGAGGGCGCAATTACGCGTATCGACGGGTTACACTCAGACTTGCCTAAAGTCTAGGCCTAGTTCGAATATTTAAAAAAAAATCTAACTGACCGTTATTGGAAAATTACACTATTTTGCAGCGGGCTTAATCCACTACCCCCGACGGATGTTGAAGTCAATAATTTATCCTTTATTTATCATGATATTACTAAGATGTATGAACTAAGGTTTAAGAGGATTTTGTAATGAAACTGAACCAGGCTACATAGTAAATGCACGTAGCAGTTCACAAATTACCATTTGGAAATCCCCAAGCCCAATCGAAGCAGGTCGTGTCTACCCCCCCCCCCCCCTGTGACTGCGATCAGATGTGTTTTAATATCAATAATAATTTAAACATCAACGAAATGAAACCAAATATGGTCATTCTGTACGTATTTTCAATTTTATCTTACTTTCATTATCCATAATATTACAGTGTCAGCATGACAAAAAACATAACATTCGAGTCAACACGAGATGTTTTGGTCATCACTTTGACGTCACTAGGAGAGCAAAATTGGGCGCTTTTGATCAATGAAGCATGAAGAAAAATCCGCGTTTTCTTCGTATTGTCAAAAAAGCAAAATTAAAAAAGCCTCTATTTTGTAATTTTTACATCAAATGGTATTATTTTTTCGGGAATTCGTGAGGGATGTACATATTTTTATGAATGTGTCAAACTGAGCTTGACAAATAATCTTGACATATTCCTTAACGCTAAATTTATTCTTGCCCAAGATTTTAGGTAATGCCGTAAATACCAGTTAGCCTATTGGTGGAAACAAAAATGAAATCGGACCATGATCATTTATGCTGAGTGTCAGAAAAGTATTTTGGTGGCGATATTCAAAATTTGGTTTGTCCCTTACAAATAGTAGGATCTGGAGTAACGTTTTTTTTTTTTTAAATTGTATTTCAACAGTTAATTTATTTACGTCTCTTATTATATTTTATAGAAAACGGTTCCTTATGGAAAGGTTTTGATGTGGCGGTGCGAGTCAATTTGTGCGCGATCATAAAAATCTGATTGGACCTCCATTTAATCCTTGCAACGATTTTTAATTTCCCTTTTATGTGGTCATGTTGAGTACCACATCAATGACCAGAGTTTTGTTTAAAAAAGATTCAAACGGCAAAGTGGTTTTCAGGGCGGTCAACATGTGCGCCCCCCCCCACCCATACACCAACGGTAGTGCACAGGACCTTATACACTTAAGGGTTATGTGTATAAGGTCCTGTGCTGAAATAGTGACGAAATTTAGTACCTAGTGATAAATTTCAGACATCCCAGCCCCGAAATATATTGTATATTGATCAAATATGGCTTATGGAGACAACATTTCCCGAAAATCTGTAATCGGGATTATCACGCATAGTACTGTATCCGAGATATTTGGATTGTTGAAAACAGTTTTTCACAATTCAAACCGCCCTTCTGTTGTGAAATATTGCACACTGGGCAAATCATAGAGTGAAGGGTTAGCTAGTGCGTCAGCTGTGTTTAGAGATCAGTGGCTGCAATAAAGATGGTCAGTATCGACACTCTATTTTCTAGCAATGCTTAAATGTTCTAACAACTCAGCCCAATGAATATCGTAATGCCGTGTTGAGAGGGATTAATGCAGAATAATGCTATTTTTTTTAAAAATAAGCAACAAAACAGTAATGTTTGGAAGCTGCGATTTAGACCGAGCTTTACACACTGCAGATAACGTGTTTATCACAATATATCAGGTAGCCTACTTCTAAGCGGAGTTGCGCGGGGAGTATCGTGTATCGTTTTGTCTCGTGCATTATGTATGTAAAATAATTAGCCCAAATGATTGGGGTTTGAATGTTATATTAAACACGCGACAAGTGCTTGCTTTATATTCAACAGATAACGCGTACTTTATATTTTAACACATGATATATGCCTTAAATTTCGCGATATGAACTGTATTTTGCATTTTAACACAAGGTATGTACTTAATATGTAACAGATGACAAGTGCTTTAAAGACCTTTTTCACGCCTTCCAATCGTACACTATTCCAGGGGGTACTTCGCGATGTTTTGAAAATACTTAAGTATTTTCGAACTCGAAGACTAGACTGACGAGTCAGAAGCACCCCGCTTCCTTTGGAATAGTACACTATATGGAAAGATAAAGGGTCAAAGCTTCATATCGTCGCCCACATCACATACTGTCGTATTTTACAAAACACGTTTTCCGAGAAAATCGCAATTCAAAATCTATCGCGACATTTCGGTAAAACGAAGCATAAAAGAAACATCTAGACTTTACTGTTTTGAAGAAAACATTTTAAAGTGCAATATAATCCATAAATCCAACTTAAAACTGCAATTATATTATCTTAATTAGGCTACAAAGTTTTAAGTCTGTATGTGAAATCACAAATAATGTATATTGCAAAATACGACGCATATTATACCGTTGTTTTTCAATGTACGTAAAATAGATCACTATGTGAAAAGCTTGTTTACGAAATAACGATGGAAATACGTCAAAATAGATCTGTATGTGAAATCGTTTATTTTGAGATCGGCAAAATAGAACGCTATATCAAACACGTGTAAATGAATGGCGATTTTAAAATACGACAGTATGTGAAACACGGATATGATGATTTTGATGAAAATGTCAAAAATCAGTTATTATAAACTAATTAATTAGGCATCCTCACATTTTGAAACTTTGTGGATGGCAAGAACTCGATGAACTAAGTAAGTATACGGAGTAATGCCGTTTCGGAGCATCGGTTCAAGGCCCAATTCCTGAGCACTTCGCCGCCTTTCTTTGTGATTCGCACGCGTACAATCAATATATTTTTTAAGAAATTCAAAAACCAAGACAAAAAATACTCTGTTTTCGTTTTCCTTTTCGAAATCACACGCTGCTTGTCATGTATGCCCACGGGCTGTGTAGAGACAGCTCGTGCGTGCCGTAGTGCGCCGCCAATCAGACTGGGCAAGGTGGGGATTCAGAAGAAAGAGATTGGGTGAAAATTATCTCACAGCAGCGTTGGTGGCTACGTCCGCAACATTTTGATTTTAAAAGCTATGCACGCGGGTCCAAGACAAAAACTTCTTTTTTTTTGGGGGGGGGGGGGGCCTTATCGTTCATTGCATTTCCGATAGGGAAAAATTACTTAATGTGTACAGGTTCCCATTAGTGCGCCACATGTAGCAGTACACCCGAGGTTAAAGGTCTTAAGTTCCATATTTGGTAAAGTCGTAACTGATATTTGATACACAAGCTCCAGCTGCAGCCAATATCACTTTCTAATGTCAAGTGACACAAATTTAGACGACCCATTTGACGAATTTCCAGATAGAAGATAAATAAACACGCATTTCAGATTTGCAAATGGCATACCTTAGGTATAATCAACAACAAAAAAAAAACGCAAAAGGTGTTTTTTCTCGAGAGCGCGCGTGGTCCAGTGGAAAAGCATAGGACTCTGGATCATTAGACCATTAAATTGTGAGTTCGAGCCCAGTCGTGGCCATCTTGTTTGTATCCTTCGGCGAGATAAAACATAACATCATCCTAAATTTCGCTGTTGGCGTTTGGTTATCGTATGTGGTGATTGTGCACTCCATAATTAACCCTTCAAGGTGCGGGATAGTAATAATGTTCAAAGAGACTTGATTGTTTAACCAATTCATTCATTCATTCATTCAAAATAATTAAATAAATCAACCAAGATGCCAAACACTTACGCCTAACACTTGTCTAACGAATGGAATGTCTTCCCGTCGCAAAATAAAACCAAACACTTTTAAGTTTAAAAACTACTACAAGGTCCCGCTGATTGTATTATTATCTATTTTATTTGGCAATAATTCCTAAGCAACATTTAAAGTAAAACAAACTGATATGCACACAAATTTAATATCTTACTTTGCATTTGATTGGAAACATATGGTTCGAAAGCAATCACAGAACAGTTGGCCCATGTATAGTATGTGTGCCTAATCTTACCTGCATATTCGATCTACTTTAGAAGAAGTTCATAATATTGTTTTTTTCTCTCCGTAAACGGACAAACATTGCAAAAAAGTGGCCTATGGGCAGTGCGATAAACAAATTCGCTTATAATGTAAAAACGCTACATCAGAATCAACTGAAATTTTGGAAATAATCTTTTCTTGAGGATATCGAGTGAATCATAAACAAAAATCAATTGGCTAGGATATGCACCTTTGATGTTATGAGCACATATTTATATCATGGCGCCCTATAGGCCACTGTCCGGGAGAAAATCCAAAAATACAAATTTATTGGGTTTCACAATGAATGAAATTGACTAACGATAGTAATAGGTGTTCCACTTTGAAGAATTTACGTGTATAAAAAACAAACACACGGAATTGCTTTCATCTTTGTTTTCAAACCAAAGACGTAATTCTCTATAGATTTTTGATGAACACTATAGAGCAAATTCTGATAGATGACATATAATAGGCTAAACATATCATACTTTAAAATTACTAACGTTCAACATTGATAAATGACGACTTGTCAAGTTTCTGCTTTGTATTTTAGCCGAAATTAGATTATACATTGTGTAATGTCAACGAATTCTGCAGTCTTAATTAACTGTAACAGATATAAAGAACAAATAGCGCATATTTTATTATGAAGATATACCATAACAAATAATTTACAAATGTTTCGTGCTAGTCTTGGTTTAAATAACCGTTGAAGAAGTTATTAGATCGAACAGCAGCTGCTGTGCGTTTAGTGGTTACGACATACACAGCCTAGTAGAAGATTTGGTAGACTACCATAGTGCGGTTACCCTTTGCTAAAGTAAAGTTGTAGGATCTGTGTGTGCCAGTTTTTTTTTCGTTTTTTGTTTTGACATATCCAAATAAGTTTCCGCTGTTATCTACAATCGTCCCTTTCTTTTAATAAAATATGAACATATCGACACAACCAATATATTCGTGACCCAGTTAGCGAACCTGTAATAGCAAAATAATTTGACGTCACGTAGTTGAATTGCGCTCGTCTCTCCTTAAGTGAAAATACATGTACCAGGGCCCGCATTCCCAACCCAAATCAGAACAGATCTGACGTCCTTTTAATTTAGCTTACTCCTCGGCTATGTGATAGGAAGGAAAGATGTAGGTCATTCACAACTTTCAAGAAGGAACTTTGATTGCTTTTAAAAATATTGTCCAGGATGATGAATAATAACTCACCTGGTATTTCATAGGCACGTGCAAGTGTAAGTGATTTTAGTGGGAAATAGGTTGTAATCTCTTGTAATCAAAATTTAATGCATTATGCAATGATAAAGTTTTTAGTTCGTATTTCAAAATGGATATTAATTGTTGCGGGCACGTGTTTTAAACTTTAGTTTCTGCTTAAAAAAAGCAAATTGGGGGCCAGTATAGCAAGCTCAAGGGGTCACAAACGTTATTGGTCACAACGATGCTTATATATATCATAACATTGTGTTTGTAAAAATTTTACAATATGTAAGAAAATGTACACAGTAGTTGTGCAAAAATTTACCCAACAAATAATGAAAGGAAGTAAGAGCCTAATTGTTATGCTAGATATGTACATATCATGTTATGTAACTCTTTGAAACAAATATAGTACAATTAAAGTTTACAAAATAAAAAAGGTGTAAAAACTACACCAAATACTTGCGCATATAATTAAACATTTCTGTGTTTCATTTCATGTATTAAAAAACATAACAATTAGTACTATAGAAAAATTTAATATTATAAATAGGAATACCTCCCCTGCCCCCCCCCCCCCTTAATTCATACCTGGTCCACCAAAAGTTTCACCACGACCCATCGTAAGCAAACACATCGAAGGGTTACTATTATATCATAATCGTAATTACGATGTTTCGATGAGAAGGATGGGTCTACGATGTGTAGTTAAAGGAGACATGTATCAAGAATAATTTACAATATACGCATAAAAAGAATTATGAACACATATGGAGTGGTACATGGGAAATCGGAATATTACTACCAATAAAAATGCATATAAAAATTTTGTCTGACCATGCGCTATTTGAAATTCGCGCTAGTGTATAGGGGATCTGTTATTGTGTTGTGCAATACGGATGGTACAGTAGCATCGTACACCTTTACACATGATGCTTTCGTAATGTGTATGTCCTATTCATGTATGACGCAAAACGTGCCGGCCGTATCGCATGACACGTAATACACTAGCGCGATTTTTTAAATAGCACCATGGTGTCAGATAGTGGTTTTATTCAATTGGTTATGGTTAAATATAATTCCGTTTTTCTATTGCAAACAGTCATATGTGGTCAAAATTATTTATGGTATAGTTTAATATTATTCGTTATTGTGCGGGTTCTCCTTTAAGTCTTTGTGAAATTCACAAGCTTGCCACATGCGGCACCCGGCAGTACGACTATACTGTATAGTGCCAAACATTGGAATATATAGCCCAAGCAGGCTAAATTGTGGATTTAAATGCTTGCCACCGTATTTATTACCACAAACAATGTAGTATAGATTATAAAGCCCACCAATAACACAAATGATGATCAGGGCAATGATTGGACTAATTCATAAGAACTAGGTACTAATTTTTACAATAAATGTTATGTTCCCTATTTTTACAAAACGTTTTGTTATTTTACCAAATAAAAGTTTTTACACTACACACACACACACAACATACACACACACATACTCACACCAACACACACACACAAGCACACACATACTCACCTACAAATTAAATGTAGGTACGGTAGTGAACCAGTTTTACATAAACAATTTTGGTACTTGATTGTGGTACCGCATTGAAAAAAAAATAAATGGGGTGTATGTACGTTTTTAGACAGCACTGTGTTGTCTAAGATTATACCTGTTTTGACTGAAGCCGGGTCACTTGTTAGACTAAAGAACACACATATGCGCGCACGCACACATTTGATTTAGGTACCGGTCCCTATATTGGTGGGTGTATAGGAATCGGTGTATTAGGTGCGTTTAAGTAGGTTGTATTTGATGAAAGAGAGGCTGATCACACAGAGGATTATTTAAAGATGCCGAGCACATGTTCTGATTCTGTGTAATTAATGTTCTTATTTTGTTGGGATTATTACACAGCCTACATTTGCCGGACTAAGACCCCGCGTGAAATTCGGACATTCGTAACTTTTTTCCTTCTGATGAAAAAAAAAAAAAATTCCATATTTCTTCCCTGTGTGCTATGCAAAAATTGACAGTTTTGCTGACATGCAACATTTATGGACGTTCTCTGACGTTATTCTAGGTACCCCTCCCACCCCGGTAGCTAAGGGTTTAAATGATGTCCCACTCAAATGAAATCCTATTTATGTGAAAGATGGCTTGTAAATTTGCAATACTTACTAGATAGAGCAAAACCAATAATTTAAGGAGCATGTTAGAGTCGGCGCTTAATGAAAAAGAGCTGCTTTGTCAGGGCTTGTGACAGAAGTGTGTGTTGTGTTTTGGATAGTCAAAACACAAAGAAACCGAAACCCCCTTAATTGTGGGACCCGGGAATATTTTGGTTGAAACAGCTAAGAATGATGAATATAAACCGCATTGGGAATTTAAAGAAGTGCAACTTTTTTTGTGGGACCGGGTGGCCGGTACCACAATAAAGTCACGGTAACACATAATTGGTGTGTGTATGATCACCAGTCACGCAATTAAAGTGTAGGTAAGCACACACATACACACACACACACACCCACACATAGCACCCCATTATCCTCGAACTAAGGACCTAAACATGGAAGTTTCAATCACAATGAAAGGAAAAAGAACATTATATATTCAAAATTATAGATCATTTGTATTTTTGCCTTTTGCATTAATAATTGGTAGTTTGGGGAATGAATGACACACTTTTCACTGGTCCTGCCCTTTTTGTCATTCCTCATTTACGAGAATTACAATTGTACATTATCTTATTGAACAAAGGTTAAAGTGCAGTTTGTCTGGTCTATTAAAAATATGATTTTGGTGTCTGATGTGGATGTCAGATCACGTTTTTCTTGCAATAAACCGTCCTTTGCTACATTAAAAAAAAGCTTGTTCAGTTGTCGAGGGGTTATTAAATTATTATAGTTGGTGTTCTAGTTTTCACTTCCTGCCTATGTTGAAAGGAGATTAAGGGTTATGTTACCCTGATTTTTTCGGATTGTCTATCAGCCTTATCTACCACCCGTATAACAAATAATGGTAGCCGATTTCATATCCCACGTAATCTGTCATCCAACATGATGCGTGCCGCAATGGACTGGATGTAGGTTTTGGTGGAGCACTATATAATCAAAGCATGCTTTGATATAATATAGTCGGAAGCAGAATTCCTTTCGGAATGTTGAGTCATAGCACATCTGCGACGCAAGACTGCGCAGTACTGTAGTTGATTGACAAGGTATAAAACTGAACATTTTGAGTTCAATCCTGTCGCTGACTAGGGTTGAGCTTAGCAATGATTTACTTATCACGGCGTGCGTCTTTTGCGATTTAGATTATTTTACTAGCTCAAGAATAATATAATTCCAAAAGCATCGTTATTTGAAGTCAGTTATATGCATGTGTAACGAATGGATTTCATTTCGAGCGTAAACCTACTGCACACACTGGTTGTAAATTGCCTCGAATTCTGAAAGTATACCTGCTTCATCAATAAATAAGTGTTACAACTCTTTGACAAATCGTGTTTTTCCGTAACCAAATTTCAAAACATTGTTTAAGATATAGTATAGATGCGGGTTTTTTTTTAAGATCATCGTGAACAATATTAAAACAAAGGCATTACCCAAATATTCGATAGACATATCTCCAAACATACACAGAAAAAAAAATAATAATAATATTCAATATTTTTAATTTTTTGATTTTTTTTAGACTTTTCATATTTTATTTACGTTTTTTAATTTATTAAAAAGATATGTACATATAAACATACTGCACAGGAATAACGAATTATATTTTTGAGGTTCAGTAATCAAGATTTTAAATGGGGATGACCAGATTTAATTTAAGTCTAAAATTTTTCATCGTGATAGAATGACTTCACCTCAAAACCGCATCTCTAAAGTTTCGCGCCGATATTTCAAACCGTTTTGAAGTGAGGAGCTAAAAACGTGATTTTGTAATCCCGTTTAGAATACGTGAAAAGTATAATATTGGTCAACCCAAAATGGGGCATAGTTCGATCATAAAATTCGAACCAAACACCTTAGCCCTTTCTTCTGATACCAACATTTTGAACATTTAGGTAAAATATGGGATCAGTTCCCTGGGGAAAAGGATTAGCGATCGGACCATAGACCGGGGGGGATAGGGTAGGACATGCCAACCTAACGGCAGCAAACAGAACGAACTTCAGCTTACGGCGTGAGCGTAACCGAGTGCTAGTCTGATTTAAAGACTAACGTAGAGGCCGCTCTACGATATCGGAACGGTCACACACAAACTGGACAAAGGCTAGGGCCTGGTCAAGATAGTTAAATCTAAATGACGTTATGGGAAATTGCCACTGTTTTGCAGCTAGGTGAATCCACTACCTCGACGGATTTTGAGTTTCGATATTTTTTTTTCTTAAATTATCATGATCTTACTAAATATCTTGAAACGAAGGTTTAAGAGATGATTTTGTGAATTGGCACTGAGACAGAGACTGCCACAGTAAAAGCACGTAGCAATCCTCAAAGCTCAAATCGAGCAGTCGTGTCCTACCCCCCCCCCCCCCGAATGACCTTTAACCCTCGTTCTACTGAGGCAGCTTTTTGTAACAAAATCCCAGGGGGGGTTACCACCCCACGAGAATTCGTTACGAACATCCGATTCGTAAATTTGGTACCAAAGGATAAGCTTAGAGTTTCTTCTTTCCATTGGGACCAAAATGGAGACCCAACATCCTCATTATTGACGTCACTATGATGTCATATGTTGAGGAAAGTACGAAAAGCCTGAATATAGGGGGGAATTGAGATTTCAACATTTTAGCAACTCAAAAACCTTATTATAGCACTAAAATGAATCATTTATGAAAATAGTCCCTTTCCTCTTTCCCCCTTCCCCACCCCCCCATATCAAGTAGAGTCCAAAAAAACTGCACGGAAAATAGATATTACTAAACCTTTTTGGATATGACAAAAGTGAATTTTTCCCCTATTCGCCACACGTGTGTCTTTGGAAATTGACAGTTGTGAGGACATGCGAATTTTTGACGTCATGTGACGTAATGCAGGCATGTTTGTACTCATTTTGGTACAATAGAAGAAGAGGACCAATAGCTATATTTTGTACCAAAATCAAGTGTCTGTGATTATCCTGTGTTGTGCTAGGCCATTGTTGGGACTTTCTCCGAAAATGGGGGGGGGTGGTCGCCACCCCCCACCATCACTTTGGGATCACCCTGCTATTTACCTATACCCCGGTGGATGTTTGTTTTTGCGATGAAAAGGAGCGGAAATGTCAATTGACAATGGAAATTAAATAATGGCACCAAGAAAGGGGTTTTAGCAAGCCCCCCCCCCACCTTCGGTAGACCGAGGTTAAAATAATTATATAAAATTGAGTTCAGTTTAAACACAATTGGTTATTGTTATAGTATCTAGCACATGTATTAATTATCTTGTTATTATCCAAATCACTCCCCACGTTAGTTCATTAGTTCGTTCATTGTAAATCATAATCAGAGATGGAAGTCGTTTGTAACCAGATGATAATTTCATCGTCTTAAGGTAGATCAGCTATTGAGATTCCTCTTGGAACTTGTAGGACTTAATAAAGTGTTTTATCTCATGGATAGTAAATATCTGCTCAACGCTTTAGTAAATGTGAAGGAATATCGCAATAATTTTGATGTATGTACTCGTAATTTCTCATTAAAGGTCCCAGGAAATGAGATGATACACCTACTACAAATCTTTATGGGACATTCCATTCCAATTAACAGGGCCAGAAAAAAGAATACACATCATTAGTGAAACTATTGATTTTCAGTCAGTGTCATGAATAGATTCACACCAGTCATCTGGAATTTTCTATTACTCTCTGAAAAATCAATAGTTTCACTAATGATGTCATCACCAACCCAAATATTGAATGCATTCTAGTCCCTCCTTGTTGACTTGGCACAAACGACATCAATTCTATTTGCATTTCCTGGGACCTTTAAGTTTCTTTCTTTTCTCTCTCTCTCTCTTTAAATGGTTGCTGATGTAACTTTTATCAGGTAAAGGAGCTACATGCATAATCATCTAGGTACTTTGTACAAATCGTAAGACTTAAAGATGCCGGTTCATTCGGCGCGAAGGGCTGCTGAAAAAAATGCGTTACGAAGAAAACTGGGTTACATCGGAGGGGGTAGATATCTACAGGGCGACATATGAATGGGAATATAATATGGGAAATAAATATCTGCTCTTTTCAGTGATGATTGCTACGACCTCCGTCTCAAAGGAATTGCCTCTAAACCTAACACTTCATCTTCATTCAATAAATTCAATCATTTTGGAAAAGTGTTAAAATATCAGTTTTAAGGGTTATACAATTTGCAAGAGTAAAGAGGTCTACTTTGGAGCGGGTATTGTACTCTTAATGTTTAATTGTCTAATTTGAAGAGGTGTAGGCTGGGGCAAATATAATATAGGGGTAGAATTCTGCTTTAGGACAGTGTTATTCTTACATACAATCATTGTATTGGGCTACCAGGAATAACATAAGCATGAGTATTTAAGTACAACATTAATTTACAAATGCGAGAATCTTTGTCAAATTTTCAGATTTTTTTTTTAAATGTTATTTTAATGCAAAACAATGGTTTACAAAACTAGTAATTCAGAAATGTATGTTGGAAAATTCGCACAGTATCGGTTTGAATAAAGGAGAGTAAGCCTTTTATTTTCATGATTGTGAAATATTAAAATTTCTATAAAAGCTATCGTAATTTTGTTGTGATGTTTAACTAACAGACCATATGCAACATGAAGAACTGTATCTTAAAAGATCATTTTTTTATGATTCTGCCAAATTCAGTAGCCGATACAAATTTTGTATGGTAGGGGCCTATATCCAGGTGTAGGTAAAAGGGACTGTTCTCTGCTATTGCAGACATCGTCTTTTAAGGGGAGCGAGAGTGATTGCTCCGTTAGCTCTCCTTAAAGGCATTTGATCGCTTCCCTACAGTTGTCCTTAAGAGCATTTTAGGAGAGTAATTTTTAACTTCTCTGCGAAGATCGTTTCTTTTATATATTGTAGTGGTAATTTTTCTAAATTTCTCCTCTGAAAACTCTCTTTAACCCTCGTCCAACCAAGGGTTTTTGTACTACGTTCACAACCAAGGGGGGGGGGGGTGGTTACCACCCCCCTGATTTTTTCGTAATTAAGCGACAAACATCATCTTATTTGGTACCAGTGTGTAGCTACATATGTCCTTTCTTCAAATCAAGTACAAACATATCAAGTTTTAACAATATGACGTCATAGTGTTGTCATAACTGAGAGTTTATTTTTACGCAAATTTGTAAGAAAATCGCAAAAAGCGAGGGTTTTTCGACCGTTTTTGCCACTTATGCAAGCAAAATTGGTATTTATTTGGCAATGATGGGTGCCAAAGTAAGCATACACATGTTATTACTCTAAATAATAAGAAAGAAATACAAGTATTTGCTTACAGCAGCATCATACTTACATAAAGTACTATTTTTTGGCATTTTACACAGTAAAGTATAGGAAAGTGGCAACCACCCCCCCCCCCGTACCTTCCGACTTTGACGGGACGCCCTGACCTCCCTGAAGGTGGTACCTCCAATGTTGTTTTCCCTAAAATGACCGCAAAGGATGAACTTACAATTACATAAAAGCCTTAGATCATTTTCGTTTGCGTTTTTGTGCGACAGGGGATCATCCGTTCGGGGGAACCCCCCCCCCCCCCGCTTGGTTGGACGAGGGTTAAATTAAAACCCGGAAAAATCTAGGTCCTATTGCCAAACTTATTTCATCAACTTCAACCGGTGGCCCGAAAAAAGGCTTGCTCTACCAGAAACCCCCATCAGCACATGTAGTTGACTGACTGTTCATTTACGCGGATTTTCAGAATTTACAGAATAAAAAAAAAAAAGTGACTACATCTCTTCGCAACAAGATCGGTAGCTGGAGAGTTTATGCAACTAGAATTTGTTTGTGTGTAGATATTTAGGAATTGACCGAAGGTGATGATTTAAAAGTGAGACATTGTTTCAAATTGGGATTGATAAACTTAAGTAGGTTGTTCCATATTGTATTTCTCTGAACTCATGTAAACACGTGAAATGGTTGCAAAGCTTGACGTGCCAAAATAAGTAGCACCGTTTCTGAGTACGGTTGTGGAGCATGTTTATGCATATATTTATACTTCGCTCATATTTCTCACAGGATACGTCGGTTTTCTTTAGATAATGTTTGGAACTAAAACACACATGGATTGTAACAAGCATCTAATAAAAGTCATCGCTATACATGTATTGACTATTTGATTAGCCACGCACACGAGGCGAAATATAATGAGCTAAATGTGAAGTTATATGATAAAAGGCGAAATTGCGTTGTATATTCATAAAATGGACCAGGTGTATGGTATATTATAGTCCGCCGTTCTTATAGTCCGGCTACAAACATTTAATATAATTGGCCAAAGACGAAATTGTTTTAAGCAAACGCACATTTATTTTTTTTTTGACGAAAAACAACTATATAATGAAAAATGTTTTAAACTAACTGTGAAAACCTATACTCATCTCTTCATCATCACCAGTGTAATAACTACTGTGAAAGCAAGTTGTGTCCGTGAACTAACATGATATTGTCATCAACTCAAGATAAGCACCTTACCTAAACATAACAGCTAGAAGAGTGACATATCTAAAGTGTGCGAAGAAAATATGCTTGGGTAATATTGACTTTTTCAAATTAAAAAGTTGATTTTAAAGCGACACTAACACATTTTTCCTATAGGGCGCCCTCGGTTCTTGTCAAAGTTGATGTTGTTTGTTTACGTAAGATAAATGTTTCATGTTGCATGAAATATTTCATGTTGTATGACTATGTCATATTTCATGTTGCTTATAAATGTTGCATGTTTATTTAACAACTGAAATAAATACGCCTAAAACAGTTTTATGTGTAAATCATGTATTTTTGCAATAAAACCAGTCCGGGTGAATTTATTCGTATGGTTTAAGTACTAAACCACAAGAAAATACCATCAGAGATCGTTAATTGGTCATGTGATTTGGTGTTCTTTTATGTTACCAACTTACGATTGCTAGTGGGATGGTAATTGCACTATTAAGATACACGGGCACATTTGGAAAATAGTGTCGCCCATCTAGATGGGATATTTTTGCATTGTTTAAGGCTTTTATATACATAGCCCTCAGCTGGAATATTAAGCCCAATCAGCGCCTTATGGGTGAACTGAAAGATTTTTGTAATTAATGTTATGTCGCCGTCGACATTAATTCAGCAGAGGACGCGGAAATGTCGTTTACGCAGGCAAACCCCCGGAGGAAACACACGTTACGTTTATTCTCGCGCATGCACCTTGTTGACCGGTCTGTGACCTTTTGTTGTTTTTAATCATCAATGTGTCGAATCTATGAATACGAGTTCATGACAGGTAATAGACCACATTTGTTGAGTAAAATTACGAGTAGAAAATTTAAAGTTAGCCTACACATTCCCTGGACGTATTTAGCTCTTATTAATATCACTATCTGTTTTTGGGCATCTTATATTTAGTGTAAAATATATCTTTATTCTTCCCAATGGCCCAAGATATCATTTCCGGCAATTGAAGAAAGGTTTTCATATTTTCTGAAAATGCGCCAGTGCCGCTTTAAACGAAAATCCTTGACTGAAAATTATAAGGTAAAGGCTGGAATTATCACAACGTAGATTGATATAGGCCCTTTCTTGGTGCTATTATAAGAGCCAATTGTGTTCGGCTGCTTAGTGTTCATACAATTCCCAATCTAAACATGCGCTATTTGGCGGGAATTTATTTTTTACGACAGATACTCCGTACATCTAAGCGAGCAGTACTCGCTACAAAAATAGAACAAGGTGAATATAAAAGTTCTCCATAACTGGGGTGTGAGCCAGCGTGTGATTATTCGTAGGCTGAACTCCATCTACAACACCCTGGGTATTAAAACAAGATCAGCCTCAAGTCCCATCACTCCACGTTGTTTAAAATATTCGTAGCCTTCGGAATGAAGCTACCTGGTGCTAAAATGGAGGTCTGACGTCATTGTACCATAAAGATGGTATATGATCGTGTTAATAAACGCGTGCTTACACACTATGATTTGTGAAGTGATATTTTGCTACAGCGTCAAAATTGTTTGATTTAAGAGCAGCAATAGTTCTGGCACATTGAAGCTAAAATTGGAAAACACAGACACACTGTCGATCGAATGGTAGGATCTTATTCAAACGTTTTATGCATTGAACATTTCGAGTGGGGACGCACTTTCCTATCTTGCAGCGAGACCATGTGAAGCGGCGAGAATCTTCCTGAATTTATAACAAACCAAATTACCAACATTTATGTTTGAAATGTTCCCTTTATTAGTTGTTTTTACTTTTATAGGTCTTCATTTTTCCAGCCAGGCATCTCAAGGAAATCAACGATTGAGATACGCAAAGTACACAGAAGGGAATGAGCTAATGAAAACCGTAAACAAATAAATAAAAAATGATGGTTCTACAAACTTACGAATTAATTAGAAAGGTCGGGCTTGTATATCTACACTATTTAAATCCACGATTCACCAAATTTATCATTTTTTATTTGATATTGTTACTAAATTGAACAAGAAACATATGTTCGTTGTTTGGGGGAGATGCCTTTTGGACCATAAGAAGTTCGGTGAAAGATGAACGGAAAGGGTTCTATTTTACTCATATCGACGAAGTACGGAATTTTTGCACAGATCGATCGGGGATAGAATACCCTTTGAATTACTGCCGGTGGTCAAATTGAAAGTTTGCCACATTAACCTGAAAATTGTGACGATTGGCCAAAGTCCCGCCGAAGAATTTTTGCAGAATCAGCAGTCGTTAACGTGAAAAGCATGGAAGGAGATTCCTAATAGTGTTGAGCACCGCTTGTAGGGATATTGCAGCCGTACCGGGACGCAGCGATGGAGTTGAAATTTTAATATGGTTTCACCGTCGGGCTGCTATAACCCAGGCTATCCCGTGTTTTTAACAGAATTAAAGGATATTAATGCAAGATTAGGTTTTATTGGACTTTGTTATAATGCAATAACACTTTCAGGTATTATCAGTAGTGATTTTAGTGATTATTTCAGGCCCAAACAGAATGCCTCATGTCCGGATTTGCTAGGGAAAAAAAAGGACCAAGAGGTTGCTTTTAAATTAAAATAAGTGTAAATACGCAACTTTTTTGCCATGTATTTTGGCATACAACTGGGACGGTTGTTTCATTGTCAGTAGGTACCCCTTCTGAGATCATAAAACCTTCAAAAGATATCTTTATCATTTATATAGTCTACATTAATAATATTCTACTTTTCTTATCTTTTTGGATATCAATTAAGATTTCTATAGGAAACTTTCCAAGCTTTCCCAACTATAGCACCTCTAATTTGTAAAGTAGGTTATCATTTAAAAACCTCGAGGGACGGGTGCAAGGCTTATTTTCTTGTTCAATGAAATATTAACTATATTTTTGGCGATTAAGGTAATTTAGCAGCAATTAGTGTAGAGAGTTTGTGTGTAACACGTGTCACGGTGGGCATTTTTATTTTAAAAACGTATGAATCCTTTAATGTCCTAATGGCCATCCTAGTTGCACTCATTAAATGCATAAGTCAAATATATAATAAAGTGGTACAATGCCCATTTAGATCTTTCATGGTGGTTTTTTTTACCTTGAGTAAAAAACGGTATGTATTACAAAAAAGAAACTGAGGGCCATATCACTCCCCTTTAGGGTCATTTTCATTCTGGAAAATTTGCATATAATGGATATTTATAATGGATTCTGTGCTTGTGGCCAGATTTTGTACAATCCTTTTTCACTAACATTTATATGGGTTTGGGCTTAAAGGGACCCTTTTGTGATCCACAATCTCGTCCCTGGCCCTACTTAACCTAAAGAGTTGAGATTTAAAACCGTTTAGCTTAGCACAAACGGTACCTATTCTAAATGCATATTTGGTATTTTAATACGGACAGAAAGTACGGCAAAATGGCCGCATCGCCAGTTGAACAATTGCTTATAACACAAAACCAGCAAGATCAGAATCAACTAAATTTGTGAAAGCTATTCACAAGGATACGCTATTGAACCTTGATAAAACATAATGTGCTGTACTCCAGAAATTAACCTTAAAAATAATAGACCATCTATCCAATTGTTTTTTGTTCAAATTAGCGTTGCTTTAGTGTTCTTATTTATAACGAAAATAATAATAAAATCTCTCCCATGTTTGTCCAATAAACATTTTAAACATTTTTATTTCAGAAATTTTACACGAACTGCAGCCCCAAAACATATTTATTCATTTGAAAGCTTGTTTTTCCATGCTTATGTTATTTTTACGCCTTATCATGCACTGATGCAAGCAGATCGGGAAAGCTTCTTCCGGCAAATTCCGTTTTTTGATGGTATGTAATTCTGCCTTTTCAAAACAAAAATTAAAAGTAGGGCTAGGGCCATACTTTCCATGACACCCGATTTGCTTCCTGGAATTAATTTTCCAGTTCTGCCTGCAATATGAACCATCAGTATAGACTACTTAAAATTGAAAGGTGCTTGTGCGGATCGTCTTAAGGAAAGCCATACATTTTGGTGCATTCTATGTGGTAATATTCATTGACCTAGTCCAGTCTCAGCAAATTTCAAGGGGTTATAATTATGCCTGACTGATTAAGCGCTAAATCCCAATTGAAGTCTTGACACTAGCTAATTCCTGGGCAATATTACACGGACGAATAACTCTCGGTTTAGCTATCGGATGAAAGGCCTGCATTTTCTCAATGTCGTCCTGAATTTTTAGCAATCAAACCCATAACTTAAGTTTGTTTGATCAAATCTTGGTGGCAGTGTTTGCAAGTGCAAGTTCTCATTGAACAAGTAGAAACTGAGACACAAATCGGAACAAGCACCTTTAAATTAAAGACCAAATCGAGGGTTGACAATCAGAAGGAACTTACTGGTCAGCACTGAAAGACACGAAAGAATTTCTTTAATTCTGCTGAACTGCTTGTGGAAAGCGTGATGTTTGAATATTTTCTAACTAATCAATCTATTATTACTCAAAATGTAAACTCTCATAAAGCTCATGGGGGGTAATGTAAGCAAACATTATATAAAGTTTAGCAACAAAAAACACAAGTTTTAATATGAACAGCAGAATTAAAGACATTCTTTAATATTTCTTTCATTGGCTGAGTTACGTCTTTCTTATGTCAACCCTCAAAATAAGACTTTAGACCAAGTATTCACAACCTGAACACAGACATGTGGTTTCTTCTATAAATGTTTTTAATCAGTATCTGAAAAAAAAGGGCTCTACTTTTCCCTGACCAACTAATCCTATTTATAATATGAAAACCACGGAAAAAATCTTAAATGATCACATTCCAGAAGACGCATCTAACCCTTTTAGAATCCGGTTTATTGGCATATTTTTGGAATGCTTACCATGAACCCTGACTAATCTGAATACCCTGTCTTTAGGTAATCAAAATATAGTATTCAGTCGTTTAGTGACAAAAATCAAAGTATGCTTTCTCTAGGATGGATTTACTGTATACGCAAGTCCAAACTTGTTTGTTGGTTTTCTATTAACTGCTTTGTCCCCAATAAACCTTTGGAACATTCTTGGTAGATGTTCTACACCAATTCCATTGCCATATTTACTAAATATGTATCATAAAAATACCAGTGTCCAATAATAAAATCTACTCATTGTGTTATGCAACTTTCGCACCTATTGTGAGTACAGTTAGAAGGGTTAAAAATTATTTCGATGTCAAATAGAAAACATGATTAGTTAACATGCAGTTTCTTAGCCAACTATGCACATGGGGGTAAAATTGTAACTCTTCAAGCAGTTGCATTAAAAATAACCAATTTTTGAAAATTTTAGTTATACACTGGATAAGAGTACACGGTGACCTCGAAATATTTCAGTCATGAAGTGTTCTACCAGCATAAAAAATAATACAATCATCTACAATTTGCTTTCCACATGTTGAGTAATGGCGATAGTATTGCCCGCTGTCATCACTGTTGTGAACTATACATTAGATGGAAGGATTTCCCCTGAATTTTGTAATCTCCTAATATGGAATGATAATAAATTTTATGCATCTATTATGATAAAAGGCCTTCTCAGTAGGTGTGTGCCTTGTTTACGAGCGAGGAAATGGAAACATTTTTATTAGCTCCGAATATTTGCGAAACCTTTTTCCCCTCTGAGCCTATTCATTTCCACTGCTACAGGTTATTGTATACTGAAGTGCTTCTACCGTGATGCGAGTACGCCCAACTAAAAATTTTATCACGGTAAGTTCCTTTTACTAGCACCTCCTACATACCCGGTGTGGGAAGGATTAACTTAACTTTGGCACAATAATAATCTTTCAACTTCATATGCAGGTCAACCGACGAGAAACTAATTTACATGCACATCCCTGTTGTAATAATTTTTGGCAATTCAGGTTCAAACTTTCCAATAGACTACAGAAAAGTCTGAACTGTTCTGGAGCATAGGCCCACGCCCAGTTTTTAAAAATTGTTCTGATGTCACAGTAAGTTTGTTTGTTTTTTTTTTTTCATTATTGCAGATAATAAATCACCGGGGTTACCTGGACCGAGTCTGATCGCTCCCTACCGCTGGTGGATACATTGAGCTAGAAGTAATTAAAACCTTCCCTTTTGTTGGACCATCCTTGACCTCATCTCTTTTTTCCTGCCTCTTCTCTCCGCTCTTATCATCGTTTTTGGTTACAGACTGTTGTAGCACATTTTATTATTTTTTTTTTCTTTTTTTCGCATGGAATTTGGCAATTGCCGGTATCGTTAAATTCATGGGTACCATTCATGTTCGCGTGATCATTACTGGTATTGTGCAAGTCAACAGAGGTCGAGAATTATGCCAGTTACAAACCCTCGATTCCAAAAAGTGCAACCTTGCCTCAAAATCCATCGAAACTTCCATCTTTGAGCACATTTTAAAATGAGCACCATAAGTCATACCTGAAAGATGTCAACGGGTTTTCTAGCAGTGAGATACACATGAAAAAACGCAAAAGTTCAGTGCCCTCCGCGAGGATCCTGGCAATTACGTCGCCATTGTCTTGCCACTGATTGCCCGAGTATTCCAGATCGATTCATTACAACGTATGTGATTGGCCGATGAGCTGAAAATCGCTCATCTTAAAACCAATCGAACACCGGAAAGTGAACGGCTTAGACGACAGTATTATAGCAATGTTTTATCTTTTTCTCGTAAATGTGCAACTTCTGCAATTGACATACCCAACAAATTTTAAGCTATAATGTTTTTAAAAAATTATGGGGAAGAATTTTTTTAATTACCAGATGTGCGTAGCCCAAAATCAAAAATTATTGGACATCCTGTGGTCATTTCGCACGTTTATAGCGATTTCTGCTATTAGTGTTCGCATAATAGTAGTTTAATGAGGCCTGTAGAAATATTTGTGTTTGATTTTGTTTGTTTGTTATTTTATTTTTGAAATACCGGGGGTCGTTACGGTAGTTGCAACCATCTTCTAATTCCTGTAACGCATTAATTCAAAGGATGTTTTGCATAAATTGAAGGTTATTATTTGGTCTAATTAAATACAGATTTATGACTAGGAAATCCTAGGACATCATGATGATATAAATACTGTAGGCAATGTAACAAAAAGTTAAAACAAAGAAGTAACAACAAAGACAGACAATAGGATTTTATTCATAAATCACAGTCGCAGTTGTAGTGCCAAACCAATCCCACTTGGCTACTCTCAGCCACCATGTTGGTGGTGTGGCGATGGTGCTGGTGGATCTTGCTATGTTTTTGTTTTGGTGTTGTTGGTTTTGGAGGTGGGAAGTGGTCAGTCAGGTGGTTATAGTAGTGGTGGTGGTGGTCGTAGTTTTTGGTGGGTTGGTGGTCGTTCGGTCGGTTACTTCAAGTAGTGCATCCTGAACACCATGCTGTATCATCGTGATTAATTTACATCTAAAATTTTGTCACGACGCGTGCAGCCGCGTGGAGTTTCCGTAACCGACCCATCTGACACAATGTTTTTTCTGACACACTTGAATTCAAGCACATGTTATTACGTTAAGGTTCCGAATTTCATAAATGTGTCAGAAAAGTGTTTTTGTAGGATGGTAAGGTTACGGAATACTTCCATGTAATTCAGTGTGTTCCCTTCTCTTCCAATAGTGTAATACTGTAATTAATACTCAGAACATATAACAATGCCTCATAAAGCAAAGACTCTTGGAGGGAGGCTAGCTTTATTTTCTTTTTTTTGTTTTTAAGGTCTATATGGTAATTCCCCTTTAAACAAGACAGGGGTCCACTCGTGATTTTTTTTCAAAAGTGGGGATTGAAGGAAACAAAGGAAACGACAACAAAATATGAAAAGTTTTGCTGATGGTTACAGGCCTAACTGCTAGTCGTTGCTCATAAAATTGGAAATAAAATAATTTTACCACTTTTATGGAATGATTCTTACAGAGTGAGTTATTTATGATATATAGGGTGTCTTATATCGCCACAATACTTGAATGGTCAGTCTCTTCCGAACACCATGAACTTAGTCCAGAAGTAAACCTTTACAGAAACTGTTGTCCATTGGGCCTGAAGGAAAAAGGGGTATTTGGACGAGAAGATTAAGGATTTTTTAGACATCAGGTCATTTTACACATAAAAACAATTTTGGGCGATTGTATGCATCGAAATGTTATAGTACTGTTTTAAATGTCAACAGTCAATAAAACATCGAGTATGGGCCAACCTTGGCACAAATCAGTGCGTCGAGACGTCGCGGCATACTGTCCACACGGTTGTTTGTGATTTCAATGGGCCAGGCGTCAAAATCATCGGTCAGAAGTTGAGCTAACTCTGTAGGGTTTGAGGAAGATTGTCCCGTAATTGATGGCTCGCTCGGCCTAAGGTATCCCAGCATGATCGATATCGTTAGATCAGGGAAGCAAGCAGGATATGGTTATCTGATTCGCCCCCTTCTGCCTCAAGAAATTGTCTCCACTACAGCGGTTCTGTTGCGTCGTGGCTGTCGTCTTGCAGCCGAAAAATGCTTTGCATAAACCCTTCTTGCATTGAACAGGCAGTGGTTTTCCAGAATGTCCACATACACGGACGGCGTTCATGTTTCCACACCGGGGCACCATCAGTGACGCTTTTCCTCCATAATGAATACCAGGCCCATACGATCACTGAGCCGCTACCACCTTGCGTCGATTCCTGAATGCAGTCACCTCGGAGGTTTCTCACACGTAATCGACTAACCCTTTGCTTTAATCTTGAGGTTCAAGGATGGAGCGGGCTTCGTCCATTAAGCAACGTGTCCATTGTCCAAGCTGTAATCTTCTATGCTCTCTAGCCCAGCGAAGTCCAGCAACTCTGTAGTGAACGGTTTTAGGCGTTCAGTTTGGCGTGGTGAACGTTAACTTCCTCGTGTATTCTCCACAGAACAGATTAAGCATTCGGCAATCATCTCGTCTGGCAGTAAATCGTGGTCGTCCTGGAGTTTTCGTGATCCACATCTTCAGATTGGATGTGGTTTAGTCTGGGATTTTAAGATCGTACTCTCAGAAATCCCGAGGAAATCAAGCGACTTTTGGCTTGTTTGGTACCCTTCTCGTCGGAGTTCAAGCACTACTTCGGTGTAGTGACAATGCCGTTGGACGAGGCAGCCTAGGGAATTTTAGTTTTGGTGTAAAGGTAACAACCAACTTTGACGTTAAAACGTGTGGACTCGTTGCACCAGGCTTGGAAGTGGAAAGAAAAACAAAGAGTCTGGCCTTTTACAGCTCTCAACAAAAGGGCACGTTACGTATTTCAAAATTATGCATAGAATATCTTCACCTGGGTAGTGGGAACTCATATGTATTCCTTCCAACCCTACTATAAACTGAGACGTTCAAATACAAATTACGTTTTTAACCCTCGTCTACCGAAGGTTTTCTTCTTTGGATAAAAATGGTGCAAATTATTGGTGGAGTTTATAGGATTAAAATAAGGATAGTTTTAACTGTCTTAAATCCTTAGCTTTTTCCGATGTAGGGGGCACAGAGGTCAACGTCCCATTGCATTCAATGGGGCTTGATCTTTGTTTCCCCCCTACTTTCTTAATCAAGCATTTGAGACACTCAAACTATTGCCTCTTTTAAATCCTAATGAACTCCCCAATAATTTGCACCATCTTCTATCCGAATCGGCGCAACTTTAAATTGTGACCCCTGTACAACTAATTGACCTTTTTATGGTTTGGCTTTTTGCTGTTTTTAGCCTATAACTCGAAACTTTAGGCTGTACATATTACAAACTATACTTTTCTGAATCCTTATGGTTGACACATAACGTGGTGTGCTTGTTAACATGATTGGATCAATTTAAAGATTGACCCCTGTACACAACTTTGTCTTGGCCCCCCTCTCCTTAAGGCACATTTGCGGCACTTAATAATTGCGTTTCAGGGGTTTTCGGTCAGCTGTCTGACATATTTAATCAGTGCTCAAAACCGTGTTGTCCTTGAGATGTGTACAAATGTGTGGCTAGCTCCAGGTCTAAATCAGTTGTCGCCGATATTATAGACCATATCGCCACAGTCAACATTTTCCGTGGGTGCACGTATTTTAATGGTGGGGGGGGGTTGAAAAAAAATCCAACTTTCTTTTTATTTAAAAAATTGATTTGATTTTAAATTTTCCGGTGGGAATACAGGGGGGTCCATTGGCTGGGTTATCTTATTTTATCTTTTGATCTTCGGACGAGGTCTTTGTTAAATGCTAAGACTCTATATAGTCTAGTGGCCAAGGGGTCCCCATGCACCAAAAGTTAATATTTTTTAAGTTACATATTTGTAAAGCTAATAGTGTCTGTTTTTTTAGAATTTTTGATGTGCCCATGCAATATTGTCCATATATATGTTTGGTGATATATTTGAGGCCATCGTGGATTAGGCCTAGCTAAAGCAACTGCAAATCACGGGGTAGGGGTAGAAAAACAACCATTACTCCACTTGTTCATTGGCCAATTGGCATGATTTAGGTACCAAGATATAGCGTAATAATTTTCTCTAACAAGGAATACCAAAATGAACCCTTGCAGAAGTGGACATGATGTGACCTGTGGTCAAAGGTCCACAAGTCATTATTTTTTGGCTATTTTTGGCCTCAATTTTTTTCCTTTCAAAAAACAAAAAATTTTTTATTTTTTTCACTCATTTTGCTTTAAATATGGCTGCATGGCTTCTTATTATATAAGTAGTAGACCTTTAAAATCACAGGGTTAATGAGTATATTGAGTTAAAGGTCAACGTACTTTGTAGAAACATCCATATTAGGTATAGTCTTGAGGCGTAAAAGTGCTCATTAGATACGTCGGCTTCCCTTACCTGAAGTACTACGGGACATATAATGTATCATTGGAAGTGTATCATAACACCCTACTCTACACTTGTCTATGACAAGATTAAAATTTGCAGGGGTCATCCTAGGGTCATTAGAGGTCAAATGAGGTCATCTGAGATATAATTGTAAGGTTTAATGATAATTGGATGGTAAAATGTATTTTGAATAATCAAATTGGTTTTAAGATACTACTACTATAATTTTCTTCCAAACAGTATTAGTGTTGATAGATTTGAGTCTATAATGTTTTCTTTCGTGGGTAAAAAGGCCTATTTTCTGATTTTTTTTTGGGTAAAATTAAATTTGAAGGAATTTGATTCTTTGACTGCGCATAATTTTGATAGTTTCAAATGAAAATAAGTTGTATGATATCCAAATGATAAACCCTTTACAGAATAGGTTCTGTACCCGTACTCATTTTCCCTTTTCTAGGGTTTATATAACAGTCCCTGAATAAAAAATACACATACTACGTGGAAAACATTGTTTATTGAGCTTTGATTTTTTTACCAAACATGCCAAATACATCATTAACAAACCATATCCCACATCCCCAGGAATCCCCTTTGGGGAATTTTTTTTATCCAAGATGGCCGCCAAAAGAGCTGACATTGCATATAATTAGCTATATCCTGGCCTCTCAAGTAGATGTTTTGATGATTTTAGTCCAAATCTAAATTATCCATGTTTTCCTTGATGCGAAATTCAAAATGGCCGCCATTACATATAATTTGCTTTAGTCAACTTTAGAACAAGGAAAGAGGATAAAGAAACAAACCAATAAATTATCTCTAAATAAATATATATAGCGAATACCAAAAGACAAGAAATAAGTATATAAATGAATAAATATAATAAGGGAATAATAAATAGATATAAATAACGAACGAAGAAAATTGTGGTAAAAGGGACGGGTACAAAAACCGAACCTGAATTATGTAATAGGAAGTCCCTATTGAGGTGTTTTTCACACCCAAATGTTATTTCTGGGAATTCATCTTTTTATACATTTCTTTCACACCCAGTTTCCATTTCTGGTACTTGGTTGTAAAAATACAATATATATATGGCTTATTTCTATGCCCCTTTCTGGCAAGACGTACTTGTGTAGGCCTATAATAATCATGAGTTTATGTGAAAAGTATACGAAACGAAAACGCATTTATACTAAAACTTTTAAACCATTATTTCGAAGAGTATTATGTTGAGACAGCGTACTGGTTCTCATTGTGCAGTTTGGGGAAAACTGCCTTCTGATAGTTCACAAATAACATAACACCCAAGTCATTCTTTCGAATAGACTAAAGAGAACTAAAAGCCACTATATTTGGTACGTAGAACCATCCCTTTTCGGGGATTAGTGCCTTCTGTAAACAACCCTCCTAATACGAACAGTTTGACCGAGCTTCCTTGCAGGATACTACAAAGGAAAAGTTATGTCAGTGAAAAGATAAATTTATATGTAAGGCAGGCAAATGGCAAGCCATTTGGTTGCCACCATTTGGATCTGGGATTTTTGGCACTTAAAGGAAACATCAAGGATTAGATTTAAACGAAAACTGAATCTTTGAACCTCCAAAACATATTCAAAACATGAGATAATAGCTAATTATATAAAAGGGTGGCCATTTTGGATTGTGGCGTGGAAGGAAGTATCAGGGATTAGATTGTACATAGGTGATATAGCATATTAGGTATTAGCTCGAGGCGTTAAAGTGCTCATTAGATCCCCCTGCCTATTTTAGATAAACTTAGGGCTTCCCTTACCGGAAGTACTACTGGACATAATGTATCATTGGAAATGGTATACAACACCCTACTCTACACTGTCTTTTAACCCAAGATTATAACTCTGCAGAGGTCATCCGGGGTCATTTAGAGGTCAATGAGGTCGTCTGAGATTCAAATTTAAGGTTAATTGATAATTTTGGATGTAAAATGTATTCAAATTTGGTTTAAAATTAATACTTACCAAATTTTTCTCCCAAACAGTATGACAGTGCTGCTAGAGTTGAGTTAAAAAAGTTTGCTGATTTTTAAAATTAATTAAATGAATTTAATACTTTGTTCTTACGTATATTTCGAAGTTCATATTGGAAAATAGTGTTATAGTATATCAAAATAATAACATTTTACAAAATAGATCTATTACTTCGTAATCATTTCCTTTTTCTGGGATTAACATAACAAACAATTATCTCCACTTTTCATTGACTAATTGGCATGATTTAGGTGGTACCCAAATGTATACTCATAATTTTCTCCAACGAGTATATCAAATAAAACCCTTGCAGTGTGCCTGATGTGACATGGGGTCAAAAAATCAAACTCATTACGGGGAAATTTTGGGCACGGTATTTTCGCGTAGGTCTTCATCTACCAGTACACATTTTCCCAGGAATACTGTTTTAGCTAATTTTTTTGCTTATGGTCGATTGCAATCTTGATGTATATTAGGTGTAGGCAGAAGAGTAACTTCAAAATCATATCGTTTAATGAGTTACATTGACGTAAAGGTCAACGCACTTTGTAGAAAAAGAAAAACATTAGTGTATAGCTGCGGCCGTGTAAAACACTCACTAAAGAACTTTGGCTCCTCTTACCTGAAATACTACGGACATTTAGTGTACCATTGGAAAGGGTATACAACACCTACTCTTTTAAGCACTCTCAGGTACATTTTTGTCCAAATTAAAACTGCCATTTTGTTCTGTCTAATTGCTGTACTGTGTTAGGTCATATTTTCATGACCACCTTTATATACGTTCGTTGTGAGAATGCAGACAGGATTAGGAAAGCGGTTTAAGATGCCATTTCACGACTGTTTTCTGGGACTTAAAAAAGCTCGGATCCCGACATTTATTCGTAACAACAAAGCATAAAAATCAAATATCTTCCAACAAATATGGCGTTTGTAACCTAACCACTTTCAGGGGATTGTACTACAACAATTTCCAATACAACAGTGCAAAAGTGGACTTGATGAAAATAGGGGGCGTGATTTGTTTGCTCGTTGAAGGAAATCAGCTGCTGATAGTGGCTTTAACTGGTCTATGGACAAGATTATAAATTTGCAGGGGTCACCCTAGGGTCATTTAAAGGTCAAATTGAGATACACCAGAAAGAAATATTTAAGATAATTGAAAATATTGGAGTGAATGCATGTTGGTCATCAAAATTTGATTTTTAAGATCATCCATCAAAACGTATTAGTGGTTGATAGAGTTGAGTGTATTAATGTACTCTTTCTTGAGTACAAATTAAATTTGAAGGAATTTATACTGTCCGTACATTATTTTTGAAGTTCAAATGAGAAAAATAGTTTTACATGCCTCAAATCCCTAATGTATTTTTTTTGTCATTTTTCAAAAATCACGGAGCAGACCCTGCATTGTTTTTAGAAGCAAATCTGAGGACGAGGTGTTGAAAGGTGGATGGTCTGGGTGCTGGGGGTGAAGATGGGGTGTTGGGAAGAGGAAAGGGAGTGTTGGGAAGGAGACGGGGTTGTTGAGAAGGGGGAGATTGGGTGTTGAAAGGGGAGATGGGTGTTGAGAAGGGAGATTAGTATTGGAAGGGGGAGATGGTGTTGTGAAGGGGGATATGGGTGTTGGGAAGGGGAGATGGGTGTTGGGAAGGGTAGGATGGGTGTTGGGAAGGGGAAGAAGGGGTTGTGAATGGAAGCTGGGTGTTGGTTATGGGAAGCGTTGGTTTGGAGTAAGGATAAAATGGGTGTTGAGAAGGTAAGATGGGTTTGAGAAGGGTATATGCGTGTTGATAAGGGGAACTTGTTGTTTACGGGGATTTGTGTGTTTTGAATTGGTAGAGCTTTGTGTTGTCTTTTTGGCCCTTGGTAAACATTCTTTTTGTTAAGAAGAGAGGTGTTGGGAAGAAGAGAGGGTGTTGGGAAAAGGGATAGGGGTGTTGGGAAGGGGGACCTGGGTGTTGGGAATAGGGAGATGGGTGTGGGACGGGAACTAAAGTTGATAGGGAGAATGTTTTGGGTGTTGGAAAGGGATAGATGGGGTGTTGATAAGGGGAAGATGGGTTTGAGAAGGGGAAGATGGTTTTGAGAAGGGAATATGGGTTTGAGAAGGGAGATTGAGTATTGAGAAGGGGTAAATGGGTGTTGAGAAGGGGGAATTGGATGATGGGAAGGGGGATCGGTGTTGGAAAGGGGATATGGGTGTTGAACGGGGGAGATGGGTGTTGGGAAGTGAAAGATGGGTGTTGGGAAGGGGCGATATGTTTTGTGAAGGGGAGAGTGGTGTTGGGAAGGTGAGAGGATTGGTTGGAGGGGATGTGGGTGTTGGGAAGGTTTATTGCATTTGTCTAATCCCATTTGGTCTAATAGCCATTTGGTCTACCTCCATTCGTCTAAACCCATATTTCGAATACCAATTTTGTCTAATAGCCATTTAGTCTAGCATCCAATTATCTAACAACCAGAATTCTAATATCCATTTGGTCTAACCCATCTAGTATAATACCCATTTCGTTCGTCTATTGCCATTTGGTCTACTAACCACAACACCATTTGGTTCTAATTACCAATTTGGTCCTAATATCCCATTTAGTTTATATCCATTTGGTCTAATATCCATTTGGTCTAATATCCTTTGTCTAATACCCATTGGTCTAATACCATCTGGGCTAATATCCACTGGTCTAATACCCAGTTGGTCTAATATCCATTTGGCCTAAAACCCATTTGTCTAATATCTTGTTGGTCTAATACCCATTTGGTCTAATACCCATTTGTCTATTGTCCACCTGGTCTAAATATCTATTGGTCTAATACCCTTTTGGTCTAATATCCATTTGAATGTTAAACCTTAAAAAATTTAAGGTCCATGGCATGACTGCTAATTATCCTGTCCCCAGGGCCCCCGAAAGTGGGCGAAATTTTATACATAGTAGAGCTACTATTTTTCTCTCATTTACCTGTGAATTTTAGGGCTAAATGATGTTTTGGTTTGGATGTTATGAGCAAAACTATGCCCCATTTTGGTCGACCAATATTAATTTTACACAGTATTCTGTGTGCTTATAAAATCGCGTTTTTTCTCTCACATCAAAACGGAGTGAAATATCGCGCGAAACTTTTACAGAGGGGTTTTGGGGTGAAGGCCCGTCAATCAATCAGATGAAACTTTATATACTTAAATCGTACCATCCTCCTTTAAACATTGATTTATAATATTGCCATTGCATGAATCAGTATTCCATCCTCAACATCATAATCACTTCTTGCTGCAGCTAGAGCATGGCGACACACTTCCCTCCAGCTACCGGTCATTAGCCATTTTAGTCATTGACTTTCCTTACATGTTGTCCTTGTCCCAGGAGACACTGCATGTATTTCAGAACAGTGTTCGTTGTCAGTCCATGGGTCCGTTCCCCTCCCCAATACGTACTTACTACCCTGGTAGCCTACCTTTATAATAAATTGCGTAACTTCACTACTAATTTCATGCTGGCGTTCCCGAAACTCGTACGCAGCTACCTGACAACTAAATTTTACGACTGAGGTCTTCGCGATACTAGTTGTGACTTAGTACATAACTATTGGGTTCACGCTTTCGCCCAAACTGACACGTACTCAGTGTGCAGTTTTGCGACCAAAAGTTACGCCAACTACGTCTACTCGTGGGTAGACTTACACACCTACGCTATAGCAAGCTTAAGCAACGATTTCATTTCATCGAGGAAGAAGATATGAACCCCCAATACAAATTCCAAGATTATACAAATCCCCACGGACTGAGGTTTTTGAAGACTACAGGCTCACATACACCACATTGATATAGGCCTACTATACGAACTATGTGACTCATAATGAACCCCTCTTAAAGGTACTGAATAATAGAGGAGATTCCTATTACGGTTTATATATTAAACCCTGGGGAAATAAAAAATAATAATCATATAATATAATACTTAAAATATGATAAATACATTACTATCTTCTAAGTTATGTATACCTCTTAATAACGAGACTATAGTCATTTATCATGTTTATACCATAACTTAAAATTGGCATCAAGCTTGTAACACATTGTTTTTTTTTAAATATACTTGGTTAAAAGTATGGTTTAAAGTTAAGATTTTTTAATTCTTGGTGATTATTTTAATTGTATTAAATTTTTATTATCAGCGTAACATTTTTGGAATTTGAGATGGGTCCAGTTTTCAATGGAATTTAATTTTTTTTTTCTGTATCCGGAAAATATAACGCTTTATTATGTTAAACACACGTGTGCAATCCCCTTTTTCGGACGCATCGTATAGTTCAAAATCCCTGTTTTTAAAATGATCTTTCTTCTTCTTCTTTCTTCGTGATCTCTTTTTCTGCATTTCCTTCTTTCTTTCCTCTTCTTTTTTCTTCTTCATGGATCACTCTTCTAACCAATAGAACCTTAACATAAACGGTAAAGAACTTTGCATATATAACCCTATCAAAATATAACAAGCAAATTGTGGCTACTTAGTGAATACAAAGCTTTTTTTTGGGGGGTCATCGTGAAAATATGAACTATTGAACAAATAGAGACACGAAAATTAAGAGGCCCCCATGTTGAGGATTTCCCAAAACGATGCAGAAGCAATTTACAACCAAATACTTTGCCCATCCCTTTTTGTTTTACCTTGGATAGCTGTGATTATTTTAATGCAATTTTTAAAAAAATTTGTTATAAAAGGTTTTGTCAACCTAAAAAAAGAAAC